>VCCN01003609.1:5973000-5983942 GCA_006491835.1 Architeuthis dux
CCCCCCCCAATATGTTTTTAATGGAAGTGGGTGCGACTTACAATGAAATGTTATGCTTAATAGACACATATTTTGAGAACATTCTTTAATGACGTAAAAACATTAGATTATTCTTTTTTTAATCATTTCATTCTAGAAATAAAAGAGGTGACGTAAGAAGCGTTTGTATTTTAAGAGGCTTCCTTAATCTCTTAACAGTATTAAGTCATTCATTTTTTTTTTAATTAGAAAATTATTCACGTGCTTTTATTGCAGCCCAAACTATGACATTTCGAAGTTACGTTCATATTTGCTAAGAAAACTATATAAACACCAATATATATGTGTGCTGTAAAAAATATTTTTAAAAAGACAGTTGTGTTAGGAAGTCTCACTTATTTGTTTACGGCCTCCCTCACTAAAAATGTTTTTTTCTTTTCTGCCCCTCCCCCAAAAGAAACAAAATTTCAGAAGTGTATCATTTCTTAGTTATACATGTTTCATCTTGGTATAAGAAATTTTATAGATGATTAATTCCATTTTTTTTTACAGCATGATGAATGTGTTAACGAAGAAATGATTAACTTTTAACCTCTCACCCGACGAAAAGAGAAAAGAATAACTGAATTAAGGAGGGGGTGGTCAGATGAAACAGATACTCAGAAATAATTCTGACAATAATTCGAGATAAAGCTGAAAAAATGTATTAAAAAGAAAGACACAGATCCACGCAGGTCATAGATAGATATGAAGAGACGGAGATAGATATCAAGTGTGTAAAAAGGTTTCAAGCGAAAAACCTGTTTTTATCTCTTTATTTGGCTTTTAACTCGAATTAGTGTGGATAGACAATGTGGTGTAAAATTAAAAAATGAAACTGAATAAAACGACTACTTTTAAGCAGAGTTGCCAAATTAGCCATTTTTGGCCAGATCTGGCTGATTGTTTTTCCCTCCAAAATTAGCCGATAAAAATCTACGATAGCCAATTAAATCCCCCAGTAATGGGTAAAATAGCAAGGCAGACTGTGCTCCTTAGCCTGGTAAGGCAATTATAATGCTGCAAGCTCAAAGTAAACGTACAGAGATATAAAACCTAACTTAGACGGGTACTTCAGTTAGTCGTTTATATTGTACTAAGAGCGGATATTCTACTTTAGATTTTAAATGGCAAAAGACTTCAAAACATGGTGTGGAAATTAGAGGATCTTTGAAAGAAAGAAAAAAATGAATAAAGCAGACGATTAATTAGTTAGGCCCACGTACATGATTCACTAAACTCATAAAAAATTGGATTTTAATTTTAGTATTCAACTTGGTGTAGGAAAATTAGTAACTCTCCGCACCCCCAAAGAAACTGAGAAGAAAAAAATACCAGTTGCCGAAAATTGGTGGAATTGTTTGCCATGATGTCAATAGTCGCCGTTTTTGAGTGCCCATTGAAAAACGTTAAGAGCGGAGTGATGCCTACTAAAAGGTTCTACAAAGCTAGAGAACTGAATTTGGATTTAACGTAACTTTCTGATAAAGGCGTTCTTCAACGGACACACAAAAACGGCGAATTTTGAAATCATGATGCACCAAAAGAATCCATCAATTTACAACTTCAAACTCTGATTTTTCTACAATTGATTTAATACTATCAGTGAAAAAGAGGGGTTTTAAACCTAGGTAGTCTGGTCTTGATCTGAAGTCATTTAATAACTTGATACAACTAATGAAATTAGAATCAGGATTACTCAATCAGAACCCAGAGAGCATATTAGACAATGCAAATCTGTAGTCTTGCTAACTAGTGATTTGATAGAAGAATCCTGCAGTCGGAAGGCTACTTAGAGCCTTTATGAAGCAGTGTATTCTTGGCCTTTGACAATTCGAAGTCTTGATACAACAGAGACAGCCAAGGCAGCCATCCTGAAGAGAGACAACTTTTATCCACATACAGGGTGGGTGAGAATTAACAGCCTATTAGAAACTATGCAACTTTTGTATATCCTTGAATGACGTCAGATATTGCTAAGCAATTAATATGATGTGAATTGTTGCTCGACAACAATTTAAGAAGCAAACAACATTTTGTGTAACACTTTTCAATGAGTACACTGATAATACACTGATCCTAAGCAGAAGTGCAGGGGGCGACACTTTGATACTATGCAGAGCGCAGATAGTCTGATCCTAGTTAGAAGTGCCGATCCATACGTAAGTAATCCCATCATTCTTGACGGGTACTACGCTGGCAGTAATAGAGCAGAGATATTGTTCTGATAGCAGCTATTTGTACTTCTCTAAACGCCATTGAACAAAGAACTTACTGCTATAACAAGAAAAAGAACAGACTGTTTAAAACCTGCGACATTGTTTATACAATTTTTGTCAGAATTTGGCAACATTTGTTTCTGTAATAAAACAATTTATTTCCAATTGATTTTTCAAATTAATCCCTGTTAAAACGTCCGAAACAAACAATCATTGCATCAAAAATCAAACGAAACATATCCGAAATGCAATAATTCATTGGGAAATGAAAAAATTATAAATATATATATGCATTGTAATCATTAGTTATAAACACTACATAGTCTGCTTTCTTTCTTGTACTTTCTAATTTTTATCTCAAGAATTGATCTAAAAAAAAGAAAAAAGAAAAAAGAAAGGAATATGACGTAGTGTGATGTAAAAAATATTCCTCTTCACACACTATCCTCCTTTCTTCAAATTTGGTCTGAACGAAAATCTTTTGATATTCAGAGAACTGGCGATTTCTGTCGCAGTTAAAAACGTCTACCTAACAAGGACAACACAATACTGGTAGCAAGGCATGGGAACTGGAATTTAATCTTAAAACTAGAAAGCGTACAAAGAAAAGTAACCAAACTAATTAAGGGAATAAAAGATCTTAGTTATAAAGAGATTGGAGTCCTTGGATTTAACAACTTTGCTAGAGAGAAGAATGAGGGGGGGATTTAATCAAGACTTTCAAAATAATTAATGGAATTTCTAAATATAGTACACCATTTTTTAATATCTCCCCTCAAACTGGAAATCTATTGACAAGACAGATTGCAAAAACTAAAACTACTAAACAATTAGATTTTTTTCTAATAGAGTAATATATTTTTGGAATAAGTTGTCCAGTCATGTTAAAGATAGCAATAGTGTACATTTTAAAAATTATATGGGGGGTGGGGGTACAAGGACATTTTTAGAATCTGTCAGACTTTCAAGAGAGTTTGATCTGTGAATTGTGCTAAATTGTAGATGTTGTTTGTATGTATGTACGTACATTTGAATGTTTTTTTATGAATTTTGTATTTTAGAAGTTGATGTGTAAATAGTGTATAATTTGGAGATGCCCAAAGAAGCACAATAAAATTTTAAAATAAAAACATTTTCCCTACTCATTGAGGGGAGTGTGTGTGTGCAAAATTTCAAGTTTCTACTATGAACAGTTAGGGCTGGGCGAAGTCCGGATACAGAGATATAAATGTCTGAACACATGAATAACCTAAACCCAGCAACAGTCTTTAAACCAGTGTTGGGGGTAGTGGTGATTAATAATAATACCATTTAGTCCATTATAAATAGGCAATTCAATGAAGAGATGAGAAGGCTAGCTTTGACAAAGTTCAAACACAATCAGTTAATTTTTTCTCAATAAAAAAAAAAAGGATACAAATATTTTTGAATCAATGAACTTGAGAAGTTTTTATCTTTTATTATGTATTTTTATTAGATGATGTATTGTAAACCATATTATTCATTTTGGACTACTGTTTTTCTTCATTTTAATGCAACTAGAAAAAAATTAAGATGAAGGAAAATAGTCAAAAATTAATAATGGTTTGCAATACTTCATTTGATAAAAGAAAATTAAAAATAATTGTTTTACTGATACTACTAGTACAAAAACAAAAACAAACATGGAGCCAGAGAATAGAGAGTAGGTTTAAGGCTTAGATTTGATCTCCGCCAAACCGTAGAGTTCTCGTACCTTAGGCGGTAAGAACAGATGGGCGATTACCAGGCTTCCCTAGGCAAAAGAGACGAGAGTTCAAATCTCACCAGAAGCTTATTCTATATTTCCGATCAATCCACACTGTTTACTCACTGCTGTAGATCGACAGCCTGAATTAAATCATGATAAAAAAAATTAAAAAAACTCAAGAATTAAGCTAACGGAAAATAGTCAAAAATTAATAATGAATGGTCGAGAAGTTTCCCCTAATTAGAGAGGAACAAACGCAATCCAGAAAGGATTTTTTTCAAAAAATAAGCAGTAAAGAAATAACAATTTTCTCTTGCTTTTATTTGATACATTGCAAGCGAGGCAGATGAATTGACAAATAAAAGTTGAACAGGTTGCTGATGAACAAAGCTGTAAGACAGCGAGTAGATGCAACGTTACATCAGACAACCCAAATGAATTAAGCTAGTGTAAACAAACAATATAAACCTAATTACCTTGAGCGTTCCTCATGTCATATTTTCTGAGCTACACTTCGGAAAATATTAGCTGCACAACTAAAAATATTACATACATGCTATACCAATCAACCAATTACGTTGACAAATACACAATAAATAAATCTATTGTTGTTTTTATCGACGTTCAAGTAAAATAAAAAGGATGTTGTCCTAAGTTCTGATGTGAAATTTTGTCATTATTTGATGAAGCATTTGGACTAGTTATCCTCATCTTTGTTGTTTTGCTCACTTCATCCCAGCCAGTTATCTCTCCAGCTTTCTTTAGGGGTATGTTTCATCTAGTAATTTTTTTTTGATAACTTTCCCTTCCTCACTGTTCCATGCAAGAAAAATTTGTCTGGCAGTGTAAATATTTCTACTGAACACAACATACACCTGGGGAATGTTGGAGAACGGACCAGCTGACACATAGTGATGGAAATAACAAAGATCTGAGAATACTAGTTCAAATGATTAATTAAATAACATAGGGATGTATTCTTAACTGTACTGCAAAAGATTCTCCAGCACTGAGTGAGAGTCAGCCACAAGTGTCTATAACTTGATTTTTAACTCCTTGCTTTTTAACCTTTAGCACTCTGTAGGCGACATCGTTCCCAAACAAAAAGTTTATCATGCCATTGCAGGCAACTCCGATCACTGAATGATAGTGTTTAAATTTCAGTTGTGTTGTCATGACAATTTCAGTCATACTTGAACAGACACACGAGTTAGACTTTCAAAGTTACTAAGTGCACAAAATCTTGGCACCCTTGAAAAAGAATGCAGAATGCTAAAGGTCAACTTGCTTCAGTCTTTTTTTTTCTTCTTCCAATTCCAGATGAATATTTTTGAAAATTCATACTTTAATGCTTCGAAATCTACTTATATAAAAAAATCTGAAAGTGTTTTTTTTTTTTTTAAATTTATGTTCTTTACTTTTCAAATTATGTTCTAATTATGCTGTAATTATTACAACATATGCCAGGAATTATATACAAATATGAATAAAAGTCCAGTTGAGGAACTTACACACAAGGAATTAAAAATGCACAAAAGATGTAAAAAATAAGCTTTTTAAATATGTTAGCCCAAATATATAATGCATAACATTTACATAAAAACATGTCTATTTTTTCATTGAGTTGTTACAATTCAAATGAGCTGCATCTGAACAAGTTTCTTGTTGCTATTAATTACTGCCATCTTTTGGTTCACAAAAAACAGTTTAATAAAAAGGAGTAAATAAAAAAAGAAAAAAAACAGCAAACAGTATTGGCATCAAATATCAGCTCAGATGCTTTTTTCAAAATATGACAAAATATAAACATGACTACGGAGGTGCGAGTGGCGTAACGGTTAACGGCGCGGACAATGGAATCGGTGAGCCGAGTTCAAACTCCAGTCGAGGCTGTTTACGTTCACTTCACACTAATGCCCTTGAGAAAGGCATGAATCCATCTCTTCTCCTTCCAGCTATGGGTAAAATAGCAGTGCAGACTGGGCTCACTAGCCTTGGGAGGCAACCAGTCTAGTGGAAGGACAACTCTGAATTCAAAACCAAGAGATAGTCCCTAAGGCAGTCCAACGTTGTCAGCCTCGTTCTGGCATTTCCTGCGATGATACTGGTGCCAAGCTGTATCGGCCATTGCCCCTCCCTTGGACAACATCGATGCATAGAGAACCGCCTGTCTTCCAGGCCAACGTTGTCTTCAGCCTCGTTCTGGCATTTCCTGCGATGATACTGGTGCCAAGCTGTATCGGCCCTTGCCCCTCCCTTGGACAACATTGATGCGTGTAGAACTGCCCGTCTTCCAGGCCTACGCCCTGGAGAGACTGAAAGCAAGACTTTCTGGGTACGGATCCATAGTCTTGCGGGACTGACAGATGTCACCACCACCATAAACATGACTCAAGAAGTCATCAATTTGGCCAAATAGAACAAAATTCGTAGTAGTTCAAGCTTTCTTGGCAGTCGCTGGGAGTGTTTTTATATCCTCAATATATTTGGGGGTCAGAATTACTGTATCACTTCTCAGGCCAAACACACAAACCTAAATGTATTTTTCTTAATAGAACTCTTAGTTCATTCAAAGAGTTTTTCACACAATTGAACTCAATTCTTTTTGTTAATTTTGTTGTTCCCACATTTCGGCCGATCCATTCTACAACCTTCTTCAGGTGTAATATCCATAAGCAAAGAGAAGGTCTCTTTTTCCGGTTGTGCAAAGCAAAATACGGTAGTAAACAGAAAGTTTAAACGTTAACAGCAATGTTTGTGATATAAGTTACTCTATTTTCAGGACATGTACAGTATAGCTTGTTCCATAATTTTTAACGTGGAGATGTTCTCAATTCCTTTCTTTGTTAAACAGAGAATTGCATATCGTGTCGCTGTTGAGCAGCCAAAGCCATACCAAGTTGAAATCCACACTGGTCCGACTTATACATTTAGCCGACAAGTTCATGTATAACACTTCTTTGAGTTTTCTCACTCTCCATAAGCGTTCTCTGTCTATTATTCAGACTTTTGAATGTTGAGGACTCTTCTCAGATTTATAGACAGAACTCTTAAAAGAAAATTTATAGTTCAAAAACACATTTGGAACTCATGTGCTAATACGAACAACTCTGAACTAATTGCTGTGCAAAATTAAGAATTTGATACATTGGTGCTCCACCTGTGAATAAGACGATTTACAAGACGTCAAAAATTCTGGAAAAGTAAAAAGTGTAAAAAAACAAATGAAAACAAGGAAGAAGGTAAAACTATATGCATAAGTTTATGGCAAATAAATTATCAGTCAATATTAACATTGGAGATATTTTTTTTTTTTAGGAATGGAACATAAAAACAAAATAAAAAGCCTAATAATACAGCATGTAGAGGTTTAAAGTTTACCCAACAACAAACTGGGAAGTGTATAATTATTTTTTTCTTTCCTCTTTTAGTAAATCTGATATAAAACCACTCAGAGTCTAACATTGGTGACAGTCATAATAAAGTTCTGCTATGTGAATACAAGAAATCAAGATTTGATGATTATTTTTCTTCAGCTGAAAGAAAAGATACTTTAGGATATTCGTGGTCTGAAGTAAGAGTAATATGGATATAATAGTAAAAAGTCATCATCATAACAACAACAAGAATAATGAATGCATTAGTGCTAAACATCAAACAATGTGGTTTTTCTGACTTTATTTCAAACACATACAAAGTAACCAAGTCATACAAAGAAGAGCAGAATTTGGTTTCCTGTTCTGTTTCAAAAGCAAACTAAAATACCCAGTTTATCAGTGGGTAAACTTTAGATATTTTTCTTCTTCTGCAATGAAAGGAACTTCACCCAGAACGTGTATCTTTTTTAATACATACATTCTAGCTCTATATATATATTATATATATATATATATATAAAAGTTCTAGCATTATAATTAAGGTGGACTTTTTTCAGTAGGTTTCTCTTTTTAGTTTTTATTATTAATATTATTATAAAAAAATCAAAATTCTAGTCATGACTGTTTCCAGCAACTAAAATCTTGAGTTTTTTTTTTTATATCATATGTAAGAAGTGGGGTGCAGTCCATCTTTTCTTTTTTTAAGTGAACAGTTAAAGATGTTAAAAAAAAGAAAAAAAAAGAAGAAAAAAAAAGGAAAAGAAACAACACATTTATAAAGAAATGCATGCATAAAGATTTGAGGATGGGTAGGGCTTATATTTAAAGTGTCTTTATGTATACATTATTACCACATGTTTGTGTTGATTTTTAGATATTATAAATACTTGTCCAAATAGCCAAGACAAATGGATTTGAGATTGGTAGGGATTTTAGAAGCACACACTGTCCCCTTCAGTGGAATGCTAAATTCTAAGAATGGAATCATGCCATTATAAATGGGATTGTGAACAGTATTTACTATTGAAAGGGAGCGAACGACGAGGCCTTTGGCTTATCATGTATAAGACAGCTCTGTACTCTGCAAAAAAAAAAAGAAAAAAAAAAGAAAAGAAAAGTGGAATGCTATATTCTATTTGAAAAAAAAAAATATGTGCTGCTGCCATCAAGCCCAAGATGACAAAGGATGGATCCACATACACGGGTGACAGACATGTCCACAGATAATCGCCCAGCTGGGGTATGACAATGTTTAATGAACCCTGTTGTGACACCAAGTATTCGGTCTGCAAAATGACCATCAAAGGGTTAACAACAAAAGACTGCCTTATTTGAAACATTTTTAAAATGTGGTACCAAGAGTGGATCAAAAGGTACCAAAGAAGGAGAGCAGTGGAGTTTTGACAGTTGTTTAATGATAGTGAGGGTAGACACAAGGGATCCACTCAACTCTTCTGGGATAGCTATATACAAGGCCAAGTATTGCTCAGTATAATTTTGTGTTCATACTTCCAACAGGTTCAACTCAAACTGAATATTAAGACTATGCAACATCAGTGTGAACTAAGAAGAGTGTTTTGTTTCTAGAAGATTATTGGATATAGTTACCACTCAACTTAAAGTGTAAGGAACAAAAGCTTTATAGCTCAGTTGGTAAAATTTCCAGGCCTGGAACCAAAGGGTAAAGAGTTTGAAACCTGTTAAGATGGATTTAGCCTTTCATTCTTCCGAGGTTGAATAAATAAGTGACAATGATATAATGAAGAAGGCTGTCAGTCTGTTCAGGAATAGAAGCCAAACTCACTCCAAAGCCCAGATAAAAATCAACAACAAAAAAGAAAAGGAGCATTTTAGTCACCTCCAACTACAGCCGATTTCTTTGTTTTTTGGGGTTTTTTTTTATTGGTCTGATCAGGTGTCGATTCCAAGACACACAAACGATCATTGCAGATGTGTTCAGTCAACACTAAAGTTCTGCAACATCCTGCAGCAATACAAAAATTCTCAGATGGACAAGGCAGTGCTCTTAATTAGTTTTCCTTCTAACGAGTTATTACTAAGTCATTGTGTTTACTGTGTATCGGTTTAGCGTTTTTGCACAGCATCATTTACAAGGACTGAACTACTCAGTGCAGAAGCTAAGTCATGTTCATCAACCTAATTCCACAGACATCAACACAAACAGGAGATAAAAAGATCATTGTAAAGTGTGGTCAGAGAGTGAATGATAAGCAGTACTCTCAGACTTTTGTTATTCAGTCCACCACCATTCGGTCATGTGTAACATACACATCACCGAGCATGCAGGAATCATACACAACAGTATACATACATACATACATATGGAAGTATTTAACTGTATGTATATTTATTATATATGTAATAGATATGTGTGGATTTGGAGAACTGGCTTTAAGAAAGTTCCTAGAGGAATTCAGCTGTGGAAGGCAATCTTTTGTTTTTCATTGCCTTGGGGGCAGCCGCCAGCCTTAGGGGGTGGGGGTGCGGATATATTTTGAGTTTTGATTTTTTTTTTTATGTCAGACTTGTAAACAATTGAAAGACTATTCTGGTTGCTTGGTGACATAAGTATTCAATCAGGAAGTTGGGGGGGGGGTTGTTTTTTGTTTTTATTTTTTTGCTTTTTTTGTATTTTAAGAATGGGATCCGTAGGACATTCTATCTTTTCCATTTCCTTGACATAACATGTTGACTAACATAAGAGTTTTCAAGTTGATTATATAATTCACCAATATTCCTTCAAGTGTGATTAAAATTTTAGAAATTAACAAAAATTACACTTGTTTTTTTGATAATGAATGTCCTTCTTTCTACTTGAACAACTAGTCGTGTAGCCTCCACGAAGCCGACCACATTGCACTATTACTCTTTTGGTTTAAATAGCAAGAGACAAAAAAACAACTTAAATCTAACATATTTAGTCCCAGTTATAAACATCTATAGGTCAGGTCAGGGATTACTCCTTGCTGCTGGTACCATGTAACCCAGTACAACCTGTCGCATGTTGCTTGGAGAGGAGATGGACACTGCCAAGTAACTTCCATTGCCCTGAAAAATGCCATGAAGGCGAAATACTCGGCATGGCAACCCGACGATCTACTAGGTCATGGGTTCAACTGGAACTTGATAAACATCTAGTGAAGTAGCAAAAAGGTTTTGGCAAAAGGCAAACAATAAAGAACCCAGGTTGAAAGATGTCTGCAAAAGATGTCGACATGTTCCAACAAAAAACAAAAGGAAAATCTAACACCCACCAACTGTAACAGCAGTGCAATCTAAAAGAAATGTCATTATATCTCAAAGTGCAACTCTAACAAACACGTGAATAATAGTAAGAAATTTAACTGCTCTGTCATTTGTCTAATCCAAATACCTACTTACTTAGCTATTTACACATATAAAACTTGAACTTGATTGGCTTCTGTTGAAACACCCTCTGTTGAGAATATTGATACATAGCTTTACATCAGTAATAGCTTTCTAAATTACTGAACATCTATCTTTCTGCAGCAGAAAAAAAAAGACTTAGTGGTGGGGAGCAGGATCTTATAATAATGGTGCAGAGGGACAGACTGACA
>VCCN01003609.1:5995415-6011076 GCA_006491835.1 Architeuthis dux
AAAAAAAAAAAAAAAAGTTCATAGAGGATCAACAGAGTTTCCACGCAACACAAATTAATAGAAATTCAGTTGTAACTTACTTCAAGTAACTCATAGAGCATAGGTCCACCTTTTCTCTCTTCAGCAACATCCCTCAATGTGTCTTTTAGGCTGGAAAGAAATAAAACAATCTTAAAATCTTGGTATGGCACTAGAGATATATTTCAGAATCATAGAAAACATGAACAATTGATAAAATATCTAAGCTTATCAAAGTTATTCCAATATACAAGTAATTAAGTATAAAAACTGTAATCTTAGTAGCATAATAGCCATAAAAAATGACTGAATTATTTCTGTATGGATAAATTACACAAACATATTTTAACTGAGTTCGGTATTTCTGAGATGAGGTGTTAGTATTATTGATACTATTGTTCGGACTGAGATCCTCATCTTGGTTGTCATTTCCACAAAACTAGACTCATTTGTCCAAGTTGGGACGGTGGCCTAGATAACTAAAGCGTTGGTTAAAAAGCCTCTGACTGTTGAGTCATCTGTAGGTTGTGGGTTCAATCCCAGGCAGGAGCACCACAACTGAAAAATAACCACAAAATAATTTCTAGGACATGGATAGTGGAATGAGGACAGTATACCCCCGTGGATCAAATAAAGGGTTCAGTTCAATAGTTCCGGTAAGTGACCGACAAAACTTGACACCTGAAGAAGGCCGGAGGGTACATCGGCCGAAACGTTGTGGAAATGACAACCAAGATGAGGATCTCAGTCCGAACAATAGTATCAATAAAACATATTTTAGTATAACTGTATTTATTGCAATAAGTCTTTGAGGACAACATTCTTTGTAAAGAAGTATGATTTGTGATTTAACACACCAATATTATTAAAGCAAAAAAAAATGTAAGTGACTAATTCAACTAATTAGCTGTCCTGTTAACATGTAATGATAAATTCAAGAAAATTAAAGCAACAGCTGTCCAGATAAAATGTAATAAAGATTCCAAGAAATATTTTACCATAGTTTATAAAAAAAAAAAAAAAAAAATCATTGAAGTGGTGATAGCTTTTAAAAACACACCAATAAAAAAGAGAAATCGGGGGGTGGAAAAAGTAGTTTGTTAAAAAAGAATCGTGGTGTAAACAGTTAAGAAAATAGCATCCTCACCAGCAGAAATATAAGTGACTCATTCAAGTAATTACAAACATAAGCACCCAGAGAGCGCATACCTCTGCCATTGTCACTCACTTTGTGGCGAGGACATAGCTACGATGCAGGGGAGTTAACTGAGCATGGATGACAGATCCACTCAAAAATTGAATCACTTCTTAGGCAGTCCTTCCACAAAATTTCATTGAGAAATTTTGGAGGTATTGTGTGGTGTGGACATAACTACAACGTAGGGGAGGTAATTGTGGATGGAAGGATGGATCCACTTCAAAATCACTTCTCCGGTAGCCCAGCACCTACCCTTCCACAAAATTTCATTGAAATTCATTGAGAACTTTTGGAGATAACAAGTGGACAGACAGGCAGAAAGAAATGGTGTAATACATACAGGGTGGGTGAAGAGAAACTCCCTATTGGAATTCCTTTTGATTCACAGGTTAATCGCAGTGAAAAAAAAAAAAAAAAAAAAAAAAAAAATCACGAATATACAAAAAGTTACATATAATTTCTAATAGGGAATTAATTCTCACCCACCCTGTATATCTCTCCAATATCATTGGCCAAGGTAAAAAAAAACAAAAAAACAAACTCTTATCTTAGTATTTGCCAGTTAACCCCCCCCACCCCATATTCGAGCAGCGTAGTGGTGGCTTAACAGATATGTCATTTTCTAGCTTATATCCAGGTTAGACATTCGAATCACAAGACTCACTTAATTTTATATATGTTTTTACTTTAGCATAACCTTTTACAAAAAACAAACAGACAAACAAAAAAGTGACATGGGCTTCTATATTATAAGACTTATGACTTTAATAAATTCTGAAACACAAACCTGTTTAGTTCCTCTTCACCAAGGCCACGTGGGTTTTTGATGGTAATATCAGGCACATCTTGAGGGTACTACAATAGAAAGTGACATGAATTATACAAATTACTCTTTAAATATTGAAAAAAAAAAATAATAATTTAGCTAAGGAGAATTATCTTAGATAGTTGTGTACCGATTGGTACCAGGGGTCAATGTTCAAGCCCAAGTAATAAACAGGATTTTGAATGGTGATTTTTAAGGCAGACAGTCCCTATCGACTTAGACTGGTGCAACAAAATCTCCCTTTATCTGTTACCCCCAGCTTCATTTAGCCTTGTACCAGATGAAAGTTAGTAAATACCATGACCAATTATAAAAATACACCAATTAATAAAAGAGATGTAAGAGAATTAATATTCATTAAGGTTAGTTTAGAACAGCAAAAAGTGGGAAATGAGGATAGGAGATTGTGTTATGCCGATCTTTCAAGTTTCAAGGGAGGGCTTCCCTGCTTTTGAAATCATCAATCAAAATCTTGGTTTTTTTTTAACTGGGCTCAAACACCCACCTCTGCCACCAGTGGGAAGTGTGCAACTATCCCAGCCACAAGGCAGGCCCCAATAGTTACTTACTAAGCCTAGTTTTGTCTGGTGCAAGGTCATTTTAGTGGATGCATCCAGTAAGGATTAAACTTACTACTCTAGTGTATTGGTCTAGCAAGGTTAAGGTAATTGTTAATTAAATCACTGAAAAATTTATACAGGTTTCCCCCGCTATCCGAAAGCAGAGCAACCCTATAAAAACCTTTTGTAAGCCAAAATGGTGCAAAGTGAAGAAGGAATTACCATTAATCTATATGAGGAAAGACTTGAGCATTCCCAGACCCATGAAATAGTGATAATGGTATGTTAGGCTGAGTCATCACAGGTTGTGGTGATGGGAGGTACAAGAGACTGGAGTGTAGGAGAGAGAGGAAGAGAGTGTACACTGCCTCTATAATGGCTTGCTCCAAAACAAACGCTAAACACTATTTCTTTTTTAAGTGAAAAGTGGCGTAAAGTGAACTAATCGTATTTCAGTTTTGCTCCACCTCACCTTTATGAAGATTTATTTATCCCACAAAGCAGGTAATAACATTTCATAAGAAGTACACACTCCAAATAAAAACCTGTTTAGCAATTAACCCATTTCTGACCTGTGAAATAAATTAATAAATAATATTGAGAGATGAATAAGAAAGGATATTACCGGGATCGACTGTAAGAGCGTCCAGGGCAGTAAAACTAACACATCCCGCAACCAAGAGTCTTTTCGACTTGCCACAACAATCGAAGAAGCAAATAATAGTTTCTTTGCTTAATTTTGTTACTGCATTTGCGATAAAGTTTATTATCTGCTGATATGATGGCCTCTTCCGGTAAAACTTTATTTGTATATTCTTTCTCTCGCCATTAGAAAACCATTCCCCTCATTCGGCACACAAAGTTTTCTTAAATGGTGCATTGACTGGCTGGAGATATGATGTTGTCTTTGGTGGTATGAGTTTGGGAAGACCACCAGTCTAGGAGAAGGACAAGGAGATGCCAACTTTAATGTCCTTCCAGCAGCTACTGCAGCCAAGCTGATACTAAACCTTTCGCACTTCACTGTTCCTTTGGACTACATCAGTGAGGACAAGAGGGGGATTCTGTCAACTGGGCATCCCAGGCTTGTGCCCTAGAGGGGTCACTTCAGTGTCGTTCCATTGTCTATTGAGACAGACAGAGGCCTTCATTCATTCAGACTTTGTGGATATCACAAGTTTTATTAGCATTAGATTAGAGTAGAAACATTTTGCCATAAACAAGATTTTATATAACCCAGCAGTGGATAGAACCTCATACCACTTAGCATACATTTCATGCGCTATACAATAAACTACATCTACTGAAATGAATATTTTTTGTTGTTTCAAAAGAGGTTAGCACAATCGAGGTCGTCATGGAAGGAGATGGGAAAGGCCTTTGTCCAGCAGTGGACTTATGACAGCTGATGATAATGACGACATTAACTTTTGAACCATGGACCAATTTACATTTTTAATGCCAAATTGATATTTGATAGAACTTCCTTTTTACACTACCTTCACATTTTTAAATGTCATATTTTATTACACTTGACTTGACTTCCCAGTCAAGTGATCAATGAAGCAATTCGTTTACAGTAGAAAAAGGACTTTATGAGTGTTCAATAATTTAGTGCCAATACTTCCAACTAATAAGATGAAAGACTTGTTCATCACATTGTAAATAGTTACTTGCTAAAGTATATAAGTATACAATCCAAAATCAATTTTATGATAGTGTCTTATAATTCGTCACCCATTACTACAAATCTAAGCTTTATGCAGTTTAACAAAAGATGAGCACACACGACTAATAGCAACAAACAATAAATACTGTCGTCAGGTATGCTGACTGCTCAGTATCATGAAACAAATTACTATCAGTCCTACTTCTCACATTGGACTTGCAAATAGTTATATTTTTATTATAATAGTAGTCGTAAAGGATCATTTATAAAGAGGTTCTCATACAAATTTCCATGGTACAGTACCAGACCATTTATCCAGCTTCCAGAAAACTGGGATTACCATAAAACAGGCTATTATTTTAAACAGGCATTTTTTTTAAACAGGCATTTTTTTTAATCTGGTGGGCTTCGTAGTAATTCACTTCTCGGCTGCTCTTTGTTTTAATTTTTATGGCGTTGTTGTTTTTTCTTCAGATGAAGATTAGTGGATTAATATTGATCAAACAGACCCTGATTTTTTTAAGTGGATTAATTTGTATATGTTATAAACAGTTTTGTTCTTTACTTTTCTTCATTTACTTTTTATCTTATATTTTATATTCTATATTTTAAGAATTTTAAATGGATTAATGAAGATCAAAAAGACTACTTTAGAAGTGTAGTCATTTGTATCTGTTAAATACAATTTTGTTTTCTTTACATTGTTTATTTTAAGTTATGTCTAAATCCTTTTAATCTTTCAGAAATTTCAGGTAATACCCAATTTTCTACTTATTTTATCTAACTTTTAGCTGCTTTTCTTTTAAAACATTCACAATTTTTGCCAAAACTTAAAGTGTAGACTCATCAAATGTGAACCACTGTAGAAAACACAGGTAATTTTTATACCATTTTTTTACACTAATATATCAAACTGGGTCCTTTCTAAGTAATTATCGACTTCAGATGGTTCTGTAAGTTTTGTAGAACTTGTTCCAGTGAATAAATTCTATCCAAAACCAATCCACTCATTTGTGAATTTTTTTTTTTTACATCAGGATCAGTTCTCAATTTCTTCAGTCAATCGATTTTCTATTTTTTACGAAAGACTTTCAGTACTAAATTCTAAATTGTAAGACATCTGGGGAAAAAAACAAAAAAAACAAAAAAAAAAAAACTTCTCAGAATTCCTCAGGACAAATAATCACTTATAATAAAAGTCAAAAGCAAAAATAAATGTCAACGACAATGACATGACATTTGCAAACCCAATTACCCTTCTGCTCAAACCATAACACTGTTATTTTTTAACCTTTTTAGCACAAACACAGAAATACTTTACTTGCTCTTATTGATGCATAGAACTTGAACTGACAATCATTAAAACATAAAGAAGGACTTACAGTGTCGGGCAATGACAGCACCAAAGTGAGGCAAACATATTGTTTATGGACGTCATCACCAGTGGATGGATGTAGCTTGCACGTTATACATTTCACAGCATCTCTAAATAAAAGAAACAAAATTGAATATGAAACCAAACAAACACAAAACATATACAAGTGGTTATTTTAACAAGAAGGTCTCACCTTATTCACACCACCAACAGAAAAAGAAGTTGACAATCACAAATTTTAAAAAGTTGCCTTGACTAATAGGCTTGATTATGGCTATGATTAGTGGATAATTAAATCGCAGTAAACACATCGCATGCCAATACACAGTCAGTAAGTTCACCCTAACCAGGTCGATAAAGGGTATTCAGATTAAAAAACTTCTAATGGTTAGAATAGGAATTTGGGATAAATAAGTAATGGACTGTTTACAGTTCACTTCCGACCGACCTTAATTCTACCAAATGACTTGTCAATTTCAACTCAAAAATGTAATGCATAAATATATAACTAGTGTATAAATATAATGTATTTGGCGATGTATTCCATCATGATGGAATTACGTTGCGATGAATTTACCAGGCAATGAGATTACAGGTGATGTAATTACCCGTGATAAATTTATTGCAATGAATTTACCAGACACATATGGCCATGACATATTTAAAACATTGATTCTCACACAAAGCAGTTAAATGTCCAACCACTTAGGATTTCCAGGGGTTGCGAGCAAAAGTCACAACTCTTGGAAACACAAATCTAGGAAGAATTGATAAACATTGGGAGGTGAGAAAATGATTAGGGAAATGATTGTCAGATATTATTTTAGACTAAATTGCTTCAAGCCGTGACAATTTTGTCTTTAAATGAAGCCTCACTCAGTGCTCCACATTCCAAACTGTCTCTCTAACTTGTCAACCCACAAATGATGTTCACAAAGGCATCTGCCTAGGAGAAGGAAACCCCAACAGAAAACCTATAACTGGGGATCTTATAGTATACCTATCATTCCACCTTGGTGGGCCATGGCATGTAAACCCCTGGTTTAAAGTCAGTCAGTCAGTCACACACACACACACACACACACACACACAAGGATTATTCCATGCATCTGTTTTGCGGGCCCACCACAGGGCCTGCAACGGCAGATGTGGAAAATTCTCCAAATTCTTCATTCATAAAGCCAAGCCATGATAATGATTAAATTAACAATTTTAAAGACCAAAAATGCTGTCATTTTTACAAACTGAAACACCAATTGTTATATTCTTATACAAGATCCTGCAAAAATTAATATCACTTGAGAAAAGATATGGTCAATATTCTAAACGCCTCATTTCTCAGGAGTATTCAAAACAAACACATACAGTGTCTTACAAAAGTCTGGAAACCCCACCCAAAAATCATGAAAATAAGATTGTTTCAATTTAAAAACACTGTATTCTTTTATTGTGTGCAAAAACTGTCTAGAAAAGAAATATATATTAACTTAAGTTGAAAAGTTATTATTTAAAAGGAAAGCATTTGTTTTTGATCACCGTGACTCTGGAAGGCACTGAGGCTACAAAGCTGTTGCACAGATCATCGTTGACTTCTTGTGTTCAGATTGTCTTTATTACTTCTTTCAGATGATCTATGGTGGTGAGTTTCATTGGGGCAATCTATCTTTTCATAATATTCCACAGATTTCCTATTGGATTGAAATCCTGCGAGTTGGTGGCCATTCCAAGTGCTCGATATCATGATCCTGAATCCATTTTATTTTTTTTTACACGTTTAGCGGTATGGCACGGAACACCATCCTGCATGTATTTTCTGCCACCAAAAGTAACTATGAATTCAGAGAGTTACTTAGCTGTCTTGGAGTCACATCTACTACCATTCATGCAATTACAAAATAAGCACTAGTGTTGTACCATAATATCAATCCAATTGGTTATCTGGTTCTTTTCTAGAAAGTTTTTGCACACAAAGAATGCAATATTTTTAAATTGAAAAAAAAATCTTATTTTCACGATTTTTAGGTGGGGTTTCCAAACTTTTGCCAGACATTTGTAGTTAAAAAAAAAAATAGAAATTGTTTTTTTAAAAACTCTTGAAGCTCACTATAAATGTCTGGACAGTAAGTAATATTGGGCAATAGTTTCATATATCAAATGTATATGGTAGTCAAAGAGCAGAAAAAAAGCATTAATGAGGAGAGGAAACCTGATTGTTAAGATGGTAGGAAATAATAGACTATGAGTCATGACAACAGCAATATGAGAGTGAAAATGAACTGGCAGGTAACAATTATAGTAGCATTAATACAGAAACCAGTACCATTCAGCAATATATGCCAATAGTAAGAAGTTGTATGAGTCATTGAATATGTATGGATTTTTTTTTTCTAGAGAAAAGAAAAAACAGTTATGTAATCCAGACAAGTTTAACCTGCTTTGCCTTATTGAAATACGCATATGACAATATGAGAATAAATACGCTAAACAGTTATTGCCTCATTGTTTATATAATGTGGAGTGATCTTTTATATAATTCATCATAGCTGAAACAAGAAAGTAGTACAATATTACCATAGGGCAATTCCATAGTAACTGATGCAACATTCAGAGAGAATTGATCATGTTCATGTCTCAGTTTCTCAAAAAGTATTTGGATGAAATACAAATGCCTTTCTTGGTGAATTGCATTCATTATGGTTAATTAATAGAAGAATCTTATCTTTAAAATCAGTCTGTGCAGGACTGGGTCACAATAAAAGTGGTGTAACGGACGCGACACAAAAGTCCCTTGAAACTAGACATCGGCATGAATATGCTCATGTTCTCTGAATGTAATAGGCAAAGACTCAGTACTTTTTGATTTTAATAGACCATGGATGCAAGTATTAATCGGAAGCAAGAACTAATTTTTACAGTTTAACAAATTTTATTCTTGTAACTGACGCAACATCTGTGAATCAACAGTAATAAGAAATTTGCAGAGTACAAAACAAATCTTTCAACAAACTGTCATACATAATCCAAATTAAGTTGAACTCTGGCTTAAATTAATACTTTTGCTAAAGTAAAATTCCACAAGTAATATGTTCAGTTATACACATCTTTAGAAGAAAGAAAAACACTTCAACACATAAAAACATATGTATAAACATAGTATAACAATAATAACTTCAGATAAAAATCCCTTTCAGTTGTGTTCAAAGATAGTATATTGCAATATCCTGTGATTCATGCATGAATCCCAAGGAGAAAAAAGAATAGGAGGAAAGAGAGTGGAAACCCTGACTATAAGTCAGTCAAATTAACCGGCAAATATAATCAGAAGGAAAGGGTAATCCAGCTGATGGATAGAAGACTGTGAATGACAGGGGAAAGATGGCAGCTGACTTGAGCAAAGTCATCATTTATATTCCTAGCTAACTCTAAAATTGTGTTCACACTGAACAAATTTGGCTAATATTGATCAATGGTAGACTGTTCAATCTTTTAAAAAATAACTTGTATTGAAAATTAGATCCACATTCATTCAACTATCAGACAGCCATGCACATAGACAAGATTATACAATAAACACATGTGTAACTGACTGGCAACCAGGAGACTCCTATTTATTAGCTAATATCTTACTTGAAGCCTTAGTGTCTAAGAGAATATGCCAAATCTTTACAAACAACCTATAAATATTGCATAATTTTACTGAAATTTCTCACAGTAACTTTTTCCTTCTGAGAAACTATATAAACAAGGGCTAACTCCTCTAAGATCATTTTTCAACAGAGATTTGAGTTGGGTTAATAGAAAGGATTTTAAACAATTTTATTATTTTAAAAAACTGGAACAGGAAAGTAAGGTGTACACTATAGTATAGCAGGGTTTTTTTTAATCATAAAATTTAGACTAATATTCAGAGAGATTATTGCTAAATAGCAATATTTTAATGTTACTAAAGTATGAATGAATTCTACTTTGCAGTGTGATTTATTTTCCTGGCTATGTAAATTGTAACAAAAGTAGATAACAATGCTCTCAAGAGAGTTCCAATATAACAAGCAAGCCTGTTGTATTCTAGGAGAACGGAAAAATCACTTTGCTAAACTTATTCTTTCCACTCCTAGCTTTTCCTTTCCAACAATCATAGACAAAACAATACATAGGTTGAAATCCAGTGGGAAGTTTCCACTCATAAATGATTGCATGGCATTCTTTTTAGTATTCACATCATTTGCTAAGAATTTACCATAACAGTTTGATACTCAAATGGTTCTTCGGACGATCGAACTCCTTGTTGTTTGAAACATGAACCTCATTAAGTCAGCATCAGATCTGAATTGCTGACTTGACAATTTCCATTTAAATGTTCTAACCACTATATCCTCATCACCTAACAGTTATATATAGTTTGATAAAGAAAGAAACATGCCTTTTAATCAAAGGAAACATATCCAATGTGGTTGACCTGATTCTATAGCAGCTTTTCAAATATGCAGAGCAGATCTTTGAATAGTGTAATGAATAATTCAGCTGCTGAATCGAATATATTATTTTCTTAATAATTGTAGCCCCAAGTCAACAACCATGCCAAGTTTATAGAAAACCTGACAATCATGAGGAAGATTTATTGATTATAAAGTTTGTTATAGGTAGAGATACAACAACTCAAGTGGACAGATGTACTCTCTTATAGTACATATTTAGACATCATTAATCTTTAATGCAACTCAAGTTTCTTGTCTGTTACTCATTTTGGAGAGTAAAATACATGCAAACAGAAACTAATCAATACAGGGGGGGATACAATACTATTCAACTCCTCAGTGCCAGACACAAAGTTCCTCTACTATTTCGTTCTATGCTAGATCCTTAAATGCCCTTTGAAAAACATTAGAAATCCAAACGGTTCCTTGTTATGTACTGAACTTTTCAACTACGCACATTTTTTTTTATAAACTCCTCCAAATGTTACCATGTGTCTTATGCCCTGGTGGTTGGGTTTGGGTAGAGGTTACTGGTACTAGACCAGTGGTTCTCAACCGGGGAAGAATAGAGCTATTAAGTAAAAATAAAAGTTGTGGTAAATGCTTTTGGCTTAAGGGTAGTGGGAATGTTCATGCGAACCAGTAACTAAAATAACAAATTTGCCAAACATGTACTTGAATTCCCTTGCCTATTCGCATGTTACTGTTACTATTGTGGAGAGTAAACTGGAAGTTTCCTCTTAAGTGGCTAAACGAATACTGAATCAGGAAAATAAATAGTGAGTCTGAGTTTCCAGTGAAGATGACAATATATCGCTCAGAGACATTTTGAGCCAATCAGAATCACACTTTGAAAAACTTAATTTTGAGCCAATTCTGAATTTGGCCAATATATGAATAGCCGGCAAGATGGTGATCCTACTAAACAACAATTTACTCCAAGCCGAGATAATCCACAACACTATATTCATCGGAAACCTGTTGAAGTGGTCATTCCCTTTTCATTTACTGCTAAGAATTCCAATACGTGGGTTTTTTGTCTGCCATTGAAAGAACTTTATTTTTCAAGCTTGTTGCCAGTATTTTCGGTAAGTTTGTATTTCACATTGTTCATCATTTTTTAAATTCCTGCTAAGACATATACAGATTTTACTTTGAAATTCTTAAAACAACTCTTGAATTTAATCATAAAGCTGTTGCCACTTCCATTCCGTTTCCATAAAAATTTCAACACACGTGGGATGTATGCGTGTCTGGAAGTTTGAAAATGTATTTTTCACGTTCTTTGATAGTAGTTTCTCTAACTTTGCATTTCACTTTGTTCATATATGATTGCACAACATGTAGCCAAGAATAAGAAGGCGCATACAATTGGGGGAAACTCTAATCAAGCTGTGTATCCTTGGTGATAATTCAGTTGAAAAATTAAAGCAAATACTGCTCTCTAACAACACCATCAACCCACGAATACAAGACATGGCTTACAATATTAAAGATCAATTGATTGCAAAGATAAAATCATAGAAGTATTTTGCTATTCAAGTAGAAGAGAAAACTGATATTGCAAACCTTTCTCGGCTTCTCATTTATGTAAAATATATTGATGCTCTAGATATCAAAGATGAGTTTTTGCTATGTCGCTCATTGACCAAAAAGACGAAAGGAAAAGATGTAATGTAACTAATTTCAACCTTCTTTGATGAAGATGGACTTTCTTGGGAGAATGTAATTGGAGTGTGTACAGACAGCACGCCAGCAATGTTGGGTACACGATCTGGATTCTTGGGGCTTGTCAAACATAAGAATCCTACAGTAGTTAGAGTACAGTGCATGATCCTCCGAGAGGCCCCTGTCTCAAAGACATTACTTACAGCTTTGCATGCTCATTTAGAGGCCATCATAAAAACAGTCAACTTAATCAGAGGTTCAGCTCTGAATACAAGGCTTTTTCACGATTTATGTGAAAGCATGAATGCTCAACACCAAGCTCTGTTGTTTCACACTACAGTTTGCTGGCTATCAAACGGAAACATGTTTGCTCGGTTTTATGAGCTTAGTGAAGATGTGAGGACTTTTCTGTACAATCAGAATAAAGAACTATTCACCACGATGAACTTGCCAAACTTTCAAGCTCATTTGGCCTACTTAGCCGACATATTCAAAATCCTAAATGAGCTAAACCGAAAACTACAACGCTGTGAGACCAACATCATTAACCAAATAGACAGTGTAGGAATATTTATTGCCAAACTTCAGCTCTGGGAGAGACGAATAAAAGATGGAAATTTGATGAAATTCCATCGGCTTACTGAAGTTATTGGAGATGATAACATCAACCAGGTGCTCAAGGCTGAGATTGCAGAACATCTAAACTCCCTTATTTGTGAATTTCAGTGCTATTTCCCCAGACATGAATTTATTGTTTTCATAAGAGACTATTAGCTGATTAAATAACTATGGCTCTGGCAAGGAATCTGTTTCAATGTCTTGTGGGTGATAATCCTATCGAACTACAGGAGTTTTTGGAAATCAAACACAACTCTTCAGTGAAAGGAGTTCAAAGTCCTCAGTCTGAAATTTGGGTGAAAATGCATCCCATTTATCCTGGACTTAATAACCATGCTCTTTGTGTGTTAATCTAGTTCTCTTCAACATATCTGTGAGGGTTGTCTGTACTTCTATATATCCAGTTGAAGGCTTGAATTAAGCTCCAAGTTGAGTGATTTAAGATGTGCTCTCTCACAAATAGACCCACAAATCAAAGAACTAGTTGCAAAAAAACAAAAACAGATCACATTGATGTGTATATCAGTTAGCCAAATTCTTATTTGTTTTGTAATAAATTGGAATTTCAAATGTGTTCATAATTATGTTCACTTGCTTTCTTTGAGTTACAAATACACAGCAGCAGCTGTACAATTATAATGTTAAACTAATTCTTATTATACAGCTGTCTAATTATACTCAAAATAAAGTTATTATTTGAAATTATTTTGTCACAGCTTACTTAAATGGCAGGAGGGAATACTAGTAATCTTATTGACAAAGGTGGGGAATGACTCAAAAAGGTTGGGAACCACTGTACTAGATTAACACCTAAATACTGCTGTTTGACACACTAGCCCCCCGATGACCCCAGAATGAAATATATAAGATTATAAATGATTATCAAAATAATAATAAAATATAAAAAACGATAGCCAGAAGCACATTGTTCAATACCCTTACTTTATTTGTTTCCAGACACTTAGCAATGTACCTTATTTATCCACCGTAGCATTTTGTTCTTTATTACATTTTGTTCATTTACGAGTATGTAGGAATCATCAGTTGAATATTAAAACCAAAAACCTACGTGAAATTATTATGGTACCTTGATGTTGTAGATACGAGACAGCCATTGTTTTGGTGCTAACATCTTTCACAAATGAAAAATGGTTTCATTGCCGCTTGCCAACAGTCATCTATTTTTGGACAGAGTTACAGTACCATAATGTTTATGGTTTGTATTCAGGTTGTAAACATCAAACAGGTATGTTGGTTATTGTATTTACAATAATAATCAGTTAATAGTGGTAAATTAGAGGCAGAACATACCAGAATTCAGTGAATGTTACTGTTATCATACTGCCAGATATTATCATTGAGCTATATGGTACATTCAGAAATGCTACCAATACACTTAGGCCTACGGTAGCCTAGGCTGCACTGCTAACTTTTAAACCATGTATGTCACAGGTCAGAACATCACAAAACAACGTACCGGTAATTCAAGTATCGGAATAAATCATATTCAGGTTATGATGTTCTATGAGTGATAGATGCATAGGCCTGTACCACATCAACCATGCTGTAGTTTGTGACCTAGCCTATAAACTCCAAGCAAGGTAACCAAAACAGGTTAGCTATGAGTGCAGATACACACGTATTAATAAGGTTAGTTGCATGTTTTGCTTGAGTAGTTCAGTAGGAGAATATCCAGTAGCCTACAATCTTTGACCAAAACCCTACTGGGGTGAGCACTACAAAGTCCATGGACATTGTGGGGTTTTTTCCTCCTAAATATTCCTTGCAAACCTATAGATGCAGGCTATATATGGCAAAAAAATACAGTAAATTATTCTCTTCACATTTTAATTTAATAATGACAACAATTAGGCATTCAATGTTCACTTCTGAAACAATGAATGTAATGCTCCAGTATAAACATAGGATAAGTACCGTATAAAGCAACCATGGGCAAACTGCAGCCTGCGGGTTACATGCAGCCCTTTTGACTTTCTGAATGGCACGCTTCATTCCATGAGGAAAATAACATTTTATTAAAATTTCATCTAAGAAATAGGGAACCTTTTTTGAAGAAATGAGAAAATTCCAGGATAAGTAGACAAATACTTCTTTGTTGAAGTAAAAAACAGACCAAGGTGTCTAATATGTTCTGAATCCCACTCTGCATTTAAAGAATTTAGCATTAAACGTCATTACACAACTAAACATTCCGGGTATGATAGATTTAAAAGAGATATCAGAAAACTTAAAATTGAAACACTAAAGAAACAGATTGGTAGCCTAAATCCACAAACAGAGCTCAGCGAAATGGTGCATGCAAGCTATGTTGTTAGCAAAAAAGTTCCTAACATTCTAAAAATGATTCTGACTGTAAATTTGTGGCCCAGTTTATGATTAGCAATATCTCATTCGACCCGCTGCTCAAAAAAGGTTGCCCATGCCTGGTACAAAGTCTATAGCAACAATTTCAAGAATTGTTTCCTAAGACCATTGTTTTAAAAGGTTTTAAGTAATAAAGATTTTGAATAAATTTTTCCTTTTCCACAACTAATGAAACAGTTGGGACTTCTCAAATAGAACGTTTTTTTCTTTTTCTGTAGACGCCTTCTGAACCATAGGGCTGCATTGCGGTTTCTGAAGCAAGTAGGTTTTACAGGGTGGATTTGCTAGCCCCATGCCCAAGATGGACTGCCTTACAGAGCTAAAGGCCTCCAACAGCCCTGCTATTTACTCATAGCTTGGGGGTGCAGTGGATTCATGCCTTTTTCCAAGTGCCAAGTGAATGCAGCCTCGTACAAAACTCAAATTCTGTTCGACGATTATTCTGTACTAGTAACCTCTACGCCACTCTGCACATCCAGATTTTATGCAATTATCAGAAGGAAATTTGGTATCAATAATAAGCTCATTTGAAAATCATTTCAAATATAAACAAAAAATATGTGAAAAGAATAAACATCTTGCCTGCTTAAGCTCAGATTGCAGTGATTTATGGAAAATCAATAAGAATAGAAATGTTCATAGATTGATCGCCAAGTTTGCAATTGGTATGTAATATTTTCTTTGATTTATTCAATAATAAATATCAATTTTACCAAGTTCCCCCAAAAGCCGAATAATCCAAATTTAATAGAACCATTTATTCATTTCAAAACAATTTAATTTTACAACTGGATATAATCATTTAAGTAACTATTTATTACTCATGAAAATGTGAGATGATTTTAGAAAAGAAACTAGGGCAATGGAAA
>VCCN01003609.1:6026556-6039002 GCA_006491835.1 Architeuthis dux
TATTTTTAATTTATATAATTTTTTTTTTATTATTAGATTTCTCAACAACCGCTGATCCCAAACAGTTCACACTGCCTTGTGTGCTGACTAATATATCTGGCGAATATCTTTGTACAATGGACAGTTGTTGACACATACACAACACTCAGATTTCTTCAATTGTATTTAGATAGAAGATTAAAGAAAGAAATAGTGGAGCAAAAACAAAGTGATGTCTTAATTATTGCATAAAGGACTAAAAATGTTCAATTTAAACATTTTACATTAGTTTCAATAACAGTTGATATAAATATAAAAATGTTACAAGTTACAAATGGTTAAAGAGGAAAACATCAAAGATTTACTTAATAAAGGTTCTAGTTTTAAGTGAACGCATGAAATACGAGGGAGTACCATGAAAAAAAAAAATGTGAATGTGGCGTGTGAACTGGATATAGTTGCACATTGCTCTGTTAAGTGTCACGAGTCAACACTATTCTGAACCAGTGGCGTGATTCTGGATTGACTGATTTGTTTCCAACCACTTTGGTGATTTTCATGATAAAAAAATAAAAATAAAAAAAGTGTGTGCGTGAAATTTTGTTTTCTTTTTGCTGAAACTGTTGTAATGTTTCAAGAAGCTTTAGATAAAACACAAGTGTATGAGTGGTATTCACGTTTTAAACGTGGTGAAATGTCACTTGAAAACGAACCCTTATCTTGCTGACCTTCAACAAGCTGAAATGACAAAAATCTTGAAAAACTTTGCCACTCAATCAATAAGGATCATCATCTGGCTATTGATGAGATATCTGAGATGACTAGTTTGTCCTGGGAGTCCATGCCAGTGAATCTTAATAGAAGATTTGAAAATGAAACAGGTTTTCGCAAAATTTGTGCCTCGTTTGCTTACAGAGTGTTAATAAAACAATCGTTTGAATGTGTGCCACGATTTGACGGAAGAAACATATTCCAAATGACAGTTTTTTTCCAAAGTTGGGATTTTCTTTTTACCCCCGTGTGCATATAATGAAACTAAATAAATGTAATGATTTTAACATGAATTCATTTACAAACACTTAACCATTTTTGCTATGGCACTGAGAGGAAGAAATGACATGACATTTTCATTTATTGAAAATCTTTTCTTCTTTTTTAAGAATCTTATTTTTTACTTTATTTTTCTCAATTTCAGTACAATTACACCTTTTATTTAAGCAACATTTTTCATCCAGGCTTTTCCTACACTTAAAATCGATACCTTTGATCAGAAAATCATTTCATATCAGCAATTTTAACATTTCCATAAGTGTTTCTTTTCAATATCTATGAAATAATTTACACTAAATAAAAATTTAAACTATTATTACTTTTAAATATTATATATGATATATATATAATAGTACATTTAGTCAACAAGATTAGTCCTGCAGACCATTCTTTAAGAGTTTGATCCTCACTGAGTGCTCTTCTACTGTCACTTTGTACCTGATTTAGTTAAGCTCTGTAAATATCTATATTATATAATCAGTGTGTTAGCCAGGAATTTGATTTCCCTACTGTTTTATAGGATTGGGAAGTTTTCCAATGTCTGCATTTGTCTTTATTTTGTATTTGATCAAAAAATACCAAAAGACACTAAAAATGGTCAAAAACATGCTCAGCTTAATTGGGAAATTGGAATTAGATTTCTATTGGGAATTAGCCGTTAAACGGCTAGTGAGAGTGCTGGCTAACACCCTGATAATACTATATTGGCCAATAACAATATAAGAAAAAAAAGAATTAAGCAAAATTTGAATAGAAATGTTTACAAATTAGTAAATATCCCAAAAGCAATTTAAATCTGAAAAGATTAAAATAAAAAAATAGTTTCTTCTTGTACCACATATATACCGGACTATAAGACAAATGGTTTACAAGGGTATTTAGAGAACTACCGCTCACTGCAACTCATCCAAGACCCATAACTGTCCATATCACGCTTTGGTAGATGCCCCCCACCCCAGTCATAATACTAGAGAGTTAGACAGAGTATAATATTTGCTTAGATTTGTTTTTTTTTATAAAATGCCTATCTTATAGACCAGCATAAACAGTAGTCATAAAGCTTTCTATTTATTTGTACTTAGTTAAAGAAAAAGTATTTCAGAAATATCCATAAGGATTGTTAAATTTCATTCCTTGACTTGAAAAATGTTTCTGACACTTTTCAAAATCTCCAGTGCCATGGCATTTTTTCAACAAGATTAAAACATGAGGTAAATTCAACAAGTTCAAAAAACACATTAATAGTCTAGTTAGTAACACATCAAACTAATTCATAAATCAACTTTTAGCACTGTACCACTCAATAAATAAACATCAAGTTATACACACGCACACACAGAGCATGCAAATATATCCAAGTACAACAATAGGTTGTGTAGAATCTGGATTATGGGAGGATTTTTTCAAGCCACAAGATTTGAACTGAACACTGCTTAGATCACCAGCCAGGAGAAACATTAGCCATGCTTTATTCAACCTTTAGCACTCTGCATTATTTTTCAAGGGTTCCAAGATTTTGTGCACTTAGTAACTTTGATGGCCTATAACATGTTTCTGTTCATGAATGACATGACAACACAACTGTGAAATCCAAACACACTATCATTTGGCGATCACAGTCACCTGCAGTTGCAGCACAAACTTTTGGCTCAGCGAACGAAGTTGCCTACAGATTGCTAAAGGTTAATTGCCACAATCATTTGCCAATCAGAGTGTTAGATGCTTAACGACTTTAGAGACTTAATAACAGACAGCCACAAACAAAAACATTTTCACACAAGCAGAGACAGTCACACTCACAAAATTAACAAATCATTTTTTTGTTTTTACTTTTACAGAAATAAAGTCCAATTATTTATGTCAAAATATTGCAAGCTCAATAAAATTAGCCACAGGAAAAGAACTTTTTCTGCTTTTCAGTCGGTTTTCCTTCTAATTGAGTCGTAAGAAACCTAGCTAACTGATTGAAACCTCACACCTTCCTATCATAAGCCTTTTGCTATACTCAATACTGCAATGGTGAGTCACAGAACTTTCACTTTGTTTCAACTTCAAAGACATAAAACACAAGACACCCAAAGAAGGCTGGAGAGTACACAGCCAGAAAATTTTGAGAAACGAACTACATAAGCAAGAAAATCTGTCTGAATAAGCCACATACAAGGATTAAAACACCCTAACAAAATTAGACAAGAGTGTATAGCTTTTAATTTTGGAAAAGTCATCTATTTGCCAGATACAACTTGATTAGAATATTTTTTTCCTCCTATAATTAGGATGAAGAAAAATTCTTCCAAATGTGTAATTTATTGCTATATTACAACATGATTAATCTAACATCTGTCCTTATCAGAAGTGAGTTATCTGTTCTTGAATTTTCAATTAGTATACTAATTTTCACTTAGTATACTTGCACACACAAACAGTAGTCATCATTATAACCTCTTACTCAATGGTGCATTCTATATAATAAATGAACTCCATCTAGTGGGACAAAAATAGGCAGTATCCTAATGTCTTAAGAGCTTATCCTGTATATAAAAGTTGCTGTTTTGACTCGATATCCGTACCACCAATAAATTAACAGGCTAGTTGAAAGGCTGAGCAAAAGTAAATAGTACACAAACTATACGACCTCGTGGCTACAAAAATGAATGGTTTCACTTACAGGAGTTGCTATATAGATACAGTATCAGTACATTGTTGGCAGTGTAGGTTGCTATTATGTTTGCAATTCCTGCAACACTGACTCAAAGTCATACAAAATCAATAAGTACAATTGCAAGAATTTTCATAGAGCAGCAAATTGATTGTCCCCAATTCGTATGATTCATTTAGAACTGAACAAACTATTCAATGGTTTTGATATAAATCACTATTGTGCCAGACAGAGTCAAACAAGAAGACCTTTCACTATTTCCGTGAAAGTCAAATTTTAGAACGAATGTTAAGTATAAATAGTACACTGATACTAATTATTCTTCATTTTCTTTTATCAACTAACATCAACATGGGTCTTGACAACAAAGATCATCCATTATCTCATGCCTCTGCTCTTCTTTCACCCTATGCCCATATCTTCTCATTCTCTCCCTTATCCCTTCCAATATGTTGCCTGTCCATAACTTTATCTAAATGTTATACAAACATGGATTAGTTTCATATGCAAATATTTTCCTATTCCCTCAGTAAACTATATAACTTTCTTTTCTCCCCTGTACCTTCCTATCCTCTTATTAAACTACCTAACTTATAAAACTAACTTTCCTTTCCCTCCCTTTTCCTACCCTCTTATTAAACTACCTAACCCCCTGTTCTCCCCTCTCTCTTCCTACCCCTTCAGTAAACTACCTAACTTTCTTTTTTCCCCTCTTTCTTTCTAACCTTTTATTAAACTACCTAACTCCAGTTTATAGTAATAAAATAATATTTCTAATAAAATAAGTAATATTTCCATTTATTCAATTTACAGTAAATTTACTCTGGTTTGCTAAACTATACTTAACCCAGAGTTTTTACAAACTTGTAATTGCGTAACTTAACAAACATGAAATGAAATGAAAGAAGAGAATCCATTTCACAAAACAGTCTTGACCTTTCATCCACTTCATTCAAATTTCTGCGTTCCAAAATTCTCCCTCCTGGTCATACTTTTGACCAATCAGCACGTTAATGGTTGTACACTGTGACAGGCCGAATAATAGTATGATTATTTAGCAATAACTGTCATCCTTCATTCAATATACATTGAATCTGTAAACAATTAGCAACAAAGGGAAAGCATTTGTGTGCTTTAATAAGAAATTGCTTGTCATGTCACCCAATACCACAGAAATAATTTCAACCATCTCTTTAAAAATGAAATAAAATAAAATCATCATGATCATTCTTTTTTTCTTCTTTAAATATCATCTTTCCAGTTCACATGTAAATTATATAAAGTAGTCCATGACCCATCGTTTCACTGACGGTTATCAGGAAACACAGGCTTGGCTGATGACTGCTACTGATACTATAATGAAAGGAGAGGGGAGAAAAGGTGTTAGGTAGTTTAATAACAGGGTAAGAATGGAGAGGGGCTGATGACTGCTACTGATACTATAAGTAACAGAAACGGCTCTTCTTATATAGGGGAATCTGCTTAATAAGACCATCATTATTAGGACCTGCCACAGAATAAGACCAATTTTGTGAGAACCGATTCAAACATGTAATCATCGCTAATTTACTTCATTTATTATGACCAATGCACCATTTACTTGGACCAACCAGCAGTGCTAGTGAATTAACATTTTTTTAAATAAAATCTGATAGAATTACTAAAAATATATTTCTTTGTTTTCAAAACAACTATCTTTCAAATATTTTTAGCTGGTGACTCAAATTAAATAAGCGAAAAAAATACAACAGTTACTGCTTTAAACAAGAGTTTTCTATAAATATATTTTCATAGAAAACTATTTGTCTTGTTAGGTTAATCTGAGCAGCCGGTTATTGGGTCCAAAGTCGTTGGTCCCGATGTCACCCCATTAAGCGGAATCCACAAAGGGGCAGCAGACCATCATAGCTAGCTCGCATCTGACAGAAGGAAACTAATGACAAACCTACAACCTTTGAGTCTTGCTGCTATCCGTGCCACCTTGGTGGACCATGACACACAAACCCTTGGTTTAAAGGGTGGGGTCGGCTGTGCGCACGTTGCACTTCACAACTCCATCGAAGAATAGATCGGCCAAAACGCAACCAAGAAGGAGCTCAATCGTCCAAAGAACTATTTGTATGTTAATGACCCTTGTCAAAACTATAGACAATATATTAATTAAGTCATTTGCATGTTTCCATGTTTATCAGGTGAGAATGTATTGAAGACACTGTCAAAAAATAAAATGGGATGCATGTAAAAGATCAGCAGAGAATAAAATAGTTTATGTAATCAATCACTATGGAGGTGCAAGTGGTGTGACAGTTAACATGGAATCAGCGAGCCAAGTTCAAACTCCAGCCGAGGCTGTTTATGTTCACTTAACACTAATGCCCTTGGGAACGGCATGAAACTCTTCTACACCAAGCTACGAGTAAAATAGTAGAGTAGACTGGGCTTTCTAGCCATGGGGAGCAACCAGTCCACAAGAAGGACAACTCTGAATTCAAAACCATGGTGAAGACAATGGAAAACCATTCCACTATCCCTCCCAACAATACTCATGGCAATGAATAGTTTACATAGCTACGATCGCAAGAGCCATGATCACCTACATCCTGAAGGGACATGGCACATTTTTTAAAAGCCACAAAAGACAGAAAGAATTATGTCGTGTTGCAAAACATCTAATTCTTAACTCTCCCAGGAATATCAAAATAGACTTAATAACACAGATGTGTTAAAAATAAATATATTCATGATGTGAATCTATTAAAATTTGTTAACGACAAACATGCACATATACTAACGAGCAGTAATCACTAATGGGTAAATTTTCTTGTAAACATAAAATGATATAAATATATTCGAAGAGAATATACAAAACTATAAGCTATGTTGTCAAATTTCGTGGGATTTCACACAGAAATTTAACAACATAGCTTATCTAGATCTCAAATTTATATAGATCTATTTAACTTTTTTTAGTTATTCATGGAAGAGTTTTAAGTAACTCTTATTTTTTCAAAATTGTAAATACTAATGGACAGCTAAGTTAGTGAATTATAACCATAGTTCAAACTTCAGATCAGTAAATCAAATGACAAAAAGCAGGTCATTAGAAACTAAAATTAACTTGCATCTATCTATATTATTATCAACCTGTCCGTCCGTCACACTTCCACATATATTTTAATAAGCAACATGTTCATCCATCTATCTGTCACACTTTTAAAATAAAAATTTTAAGTTGAAAGGAGTGGAGGTAGGAGAGGTTCTGAGAATAGAATCGCAACACAAAGACCATAAGAGAGAGGGGAGATGGGGGAGGGAGAGAGGGGAGAGGGAGAAAAAGTAGGGTAGGGGTATGCAAAAGAGTGCGGGAGGGGTGAAACAAAGATATTCGCTAAAAGAATATGGCTGAACTCGGCTGGCGAGAAAGTAAAACGAGGTGGAATTGAACTCTCTTTCGGGTATTTGTGAGCAAAATATTTGGTTAAGTGCCGGGGATGGTCGCTTCAGGCAACTCCCATGAGTTTTTTCAGATACTACAGTGCTTTAGATTTCCACTCCTAGGTATACTGTTAGCAAAGCAACGAGTATTTTACTAGTATACACCAATTCTTGTGCTCACATGAGCAACTAATATTGTCCAAGACTCTTTGCAGCTGCATAGGCTGCCCAAACAATTTATCCCAAGGTCAACAAAGGTTGATTAGGGGAACCTTGGTGATTCTTTTGATAGCCTATCTGTGAAGCTGGTTGTATGCAGTTATTTATAATACAGGAAAAAAGTTATCCGACTCGTATATTGCCAACTGGCCAGACAACGATGCTGAATTTACTTTGAAGTTTTTGCTCAATACTGATCGGGTCCTGATACTCCAGAAATCTTGTTTTATTGATTTGCTATTGATTATCTGTCAAATTCTACAACAGAATCCATCAATTTCTATGTGCATGCCTGTCTAGCACATCTTTTTATCATTTTGGGGGTTTTTAAAGGATGCCGAAGAAAGGAAAGGGACAGGTGGCCTAATGGTTAGCAGAAGAAAATGGAATCGGCGAACTGAGTTCATACTCTGGCGAAGACAGTTTGCATTCACCTTGTACTAATGCCCTTGGGAAAGGCATCACTCCATCTCTATAAATAGCAGGGCAGACAGGGTTCATCAGCCTTGTTTGGCAACCAGTCTAGGAGACAACCCTGAATTCAAACCCCCTCATCCAGCATTGTGAGGCTGGCAACGGACAGAGTAGGGAACAAGTTCCCAAAATGTAGGTTAACGGGCCCAGGTGAAGTTTTGATGGGCCTAGCAGGGCAATAGTGGATTATAATATACTGCCCAAGTAAATAAAGGAGAATAACACAACGGCTGTTTGCACCTCCCCGCAACACCTCAAGTATGAGTAAGACTAAAAAGATATCAAGTACTAATAACTATTAGATTTGTTTTTGCTGTTGTTTTCATTATTGATTTGAATTAGCAGCAAAACTTGAGAGGGGAAGAGGATGTGTGCTGCCTCTATAACAGCTTGCTGCAAAACAAACACAGAATGCTATTTTTGCTTTTCACCTTTTTTCGTAAAAGCAAAAGATACCTGTACTAATACTTTATCTACATGCATTATGAAACATATACACACATATGAAGAGTATTAACAAATATGGTATATCTTATTTATAACCAAGTTTTTTAATCCATTTCAGTATGTACTAATATTCTAAAATGTTCATTACCAACATAAATAAAAAATTTAACAAAATAAATCAGCAGTGATTTTTACTTCTTAAGTTTACTTTGTACAACTTCAAAAAGACTTTATCAAAAGTTTTTAATGAAGTTATTAAATTCAGGAGTCTCTCTTCGTTCAATTTCTTTGATGAAAATCGCACAAAATTATTTGGTGACTCGATAAAATGACAGTCCATGATTTTCAATTTTCATCCTTAATCAGTCCTTTTCTTTGTGCATTGTTTCAAAGTATTTAAAGAAATTTGTTTGAATAAAAATTATGCAAGTTTTCTTAAACACTGAACATTGCTTATTTCAAGTGTAAATGTATCCAATATCAGCTCATATTTCAGCCAAGAGCAACATTTTTTTAATTTATTCCTCAAAAAAATATTTTGAAGTAAAATAAACTATATTATTAACTAGATATAAAAAGCGTCACATTAAATTTAAAGCTTCTCTGCCTCTTCTGAATATGTAAAACAAACAAAAACTGAGTTTTAAAGTTATTTCAAAATAATAATTTTTTTTAAAAATCAACTGTATATTCTTTCTAGGTACACAGTTCAATGCATGAATACAAAAATCCAAGTCTTGTATTTTTAACACAATCACTGCCACATGACACACATGTGCATCTTACGGCATGTTGAGTATTGCCTCAGATGCACACGTGCATCCATTCCTCAGTTTTATTTAAAGCAATATAGATAGCTACGGCAAAGTGCTAGACTTGCAGCACTGAGCAAAGGACGGGCTTATTTTGCTATGCTGCACTATCCAAGGTATCAGTGGTTGTATTAAATATGAATTTAAAAAACAAAAACAAAAACAAAAAAAATCAATTTCAGAAAGCAAATCTTTTGAATATTCATGTAAAAGATATGAAAGGGAAAAATTAGACATTTAGCTCAAATCTCAAACAGAATTACTAGATTTGTTTCTTAGAATAATGAATGAACACATATCTTGTTATTTTTTAACACTACATTTCAATCAATAATCTCTGCACTTTGCCAAGTGGTTGTGCCTAAATTCAGCAGCATACAAGCACAACGCAGGGAAATCAACTGCTGTTATGTTCTCCTTGAAAGCATGTCTCATCAAAATCATAGCAGTCAGTTCCTAGGCTTTGGGCTTAAATGCACAAACACAGGCGAACCCCGCTATACGCTACTTCAATTAACACAAAATTCAGTTATCGTGATTAGGAAAACTACCACCATTTACGCATGTCATTATTTAGTTACTGTGAGACCTTTCTAGAAAACTTGAGTTAAAAGTAGATCATGTGAACAGCACTAAATAAAATACAGAAGTGCAAATGACAGTCAGACAGTGTATGCTCAATCACCTTGGGACACGGATGTGATAGCAGTGATTCTCTGACATACTGTACAATCTTGCCTGCTCTTATTTGAATTTTTAATTCTAATTTGTAAAAGTATACTTCCTATTAAATATTGATAAAAGAAAATGTGGAAAAGAACCTGACAGTAATATTAAAAGGAAAAGAAAGCAATTACTTTAGAAGAAAATCTTGAAGTTATCAAATGACATGAAAACTGTGTCAGCAATGTGAAAATTGAACATGATCTGGACTGTAATGATTTAATGGTATGCTCAAGTTTAAGAAGCACAAATATAAAGAACAAGGTAATGTTGTATCAGTTTCCCTAAACATGCAAATTACTCAGACCAGAAGTCCATTAATGATTGAAATGGAACAGCTACTTCAGCTTTGGATTGAAGACTGTAACCACTAAAAGTGAATACCACTTAGTACAAAAAACTTTCAAACCAAAGCTTCAGACATTTTTTTCGATACTTAAAGAAAATAAATTTCAAGAGGATACGGAAGTTTTTGCTGCAAGTTTAAGTTGGTTTGACCACTTTCAACACCAAACAGGATTACACACCGTAAGAATTACAGGGGAATCTGCTAGCACTGATAAAAATGATGCAACAAAATCTCCAGAAATCTTTCAAAACATTGTTGAAGAAGGCAATTACAATGATAGGCAAATATCTAATGTTGATGAAATCGACCTATTATGGAGAAGAACACCAACAAAAACTTTTTTAGCTAAAGATAAAGCATCTCAACCAGAAAACGAAGCTTCTAAAAGATTGACTTACTATTTTATTAGGGAGCAATGCAAAAGGGGACTTAAAACCTATGCTAGTGTACCATACTTTGAATCCTCATGCTTTAAAAAGGGACTAACAGTTAAACAGTACCAGTTATTTGGCATGCTAATAAAAAAGTATGGATAATCGAAGAACGTTTTGAAGACTAGTTCATTTTGTATTTTTACCCAACAGTTGAAAAAATACTGCAATAATAACCATAGTTTTAAAGCGTTCATGCTGTTAGATAATGCTCCAGGACATCCTATTTCATTAGGAGATTTGAATGAAAATGTTGCTACCACCAAATACAACATCATTATTGTAATTGGAAATTAAACTAGAAAATTGAACTAAGTGAAGATCAAATTATGAAATTCGATAACAATTAATTCAAACATGAGTCAAAATGTTTCCTTATCACTTCAGTTGGGTCTTGTGCTTCTAAAATCTACAATACTCACAAATAAAAACACCAACAAGAAGACAGTTCTTTATTTAAAAAGTTCTTACAAATAACTTTCCACATCAAAGTAGTTAATTTTATACATAAATTTAATTATATTTTATGCTTAAAAATCTTTTGATATCTAAAACTTCTTTTTACTTACATTTTTCAATTATGCACTTTTTTTTTCAATCATTAGCTTTTTGTGTAAATGCTGTCACATCAGTGAGATCTGTTTCTGTAAATTTTATGAAATATATCCTTAAGAAAGAAATTATTCCCAGTCATTTTATTGTTATACATTATTTTTTGCCTTACAGTTACAGGTTTAAAAAGCATATGGTATCTTCTAATTTCCTAAGACATGGATAATATTACACACCTTCAAAAACTTGAATTCCATATACACAACTGTCACATGTTAGAAGGTGTTATTCTACCATTACAGAAAACTCTCATCTTAATTTAAATAAAGAACTTCATTATTGAATTTGCCACATTGCCTAATTAGGATTAGGGACCATCTCCCTATCAAAACGATGGACCAATGAATGCTTGCATTATTCAAAGCATGTTATCTTCAAAGGACTTTTGCACAAGCGCCTTAAAGCAACATCAGGAGAAAATGGAATTTTGTGTACAGAATTTTGGAAGAAATACAACAAAGTAGTCCATTAAAAACATTAAACTTTTGTGGCAAAAGGTTAATTACTTCCAACACTATGTGAGCAGTTTGGAAATTACTTTTGAGCAAATGATTTTCTTGGCTTCAGTCCCACAGACAAAATAATTGAAGAGATAACTGCTATTGGAAGTAACACAGGTTTCAACACGGATACAGAATATGTGCAAGAATTGTTTGATTCGTATGTAGAAGAATTAAGCGAAAATTATCTTCTTCAACTCAATGAGCAATGTGCATCTGAAGAAGCTGAATACAAAGAGGGTGAAACTCTTGAAAATACTATAAAAGAAATTGAAGAAAGATCTATATTTGTTGAAGTTGCCAAGAATTTTTATCTAAATTTCAATCCTAACATGGAAAGGAGCATCAAAGTCCACAGAAATTTCAAAAATATAATGATTATTTTTTATAAACCTAACACTAGTTTTGGCATTATGAATCTAAAAGTTGTTTTTAAAACACATTTTCACTAGCCTTGATGAACGATCTGAAAGGACAGAATACATTGCAATTATTCTCATTGATTCTATTAATCGCTTACCGATTATGCAGGTAGAACCTGGGACTAATTAATCACATAAAGCAGGTTTACCTGTATTATAAACACATACACATGTTAGCAGCTAACAACCATCTGCATAGATGCAAGCTACAACTCAATTAGACCATTTCCCAGCAGGTGTCTGTTAAGGTATATTTGTTATTAGATACAAGTTCAGAATTTAGGATTAGGAGCTGTTGGCAGGGTTAGGGTTTAGATGCCATAGGGCTAAGTGC
>VCCN01003609.1:6092617-6105168 GCA_006491835.1 Architeuthis dux
CTTTAATGGAGGCACCATTTTCATATCCATCAAACACAATGCTTGCTTATATCTGATTAACACATATTTGCAATAGTGAAGACAGATCTGTTCAAACGTGCTTCCTCTTTGACAGGGTATCCGTTGTATTAGTGCTCCACCATCTACAACATACTGCACATCTGTAAATTGTGGATCTGATGGCGGAACATGTGAAGTCAGTTCCCACATTGCATCTGCTAACGCCGGTTTGTTTGATTGTGGTAGTCCTGAAGAATCGAAAAGTGCTGGTGGATTGCCGCACAGTTCATATTCAAAATATGACACAAAGTCTTTGGAATAAAAGTTGTGGATCTGTCTGGACTGTTTCATCTTGGCTGAGAGAAGTCTTCGACCCAGCTTGGTTTTTCCTTCGAAAATTGAATTCATGAAATGTTGTCCGACCATTGAAGAAATGATGGTCTCTCCCATGCTTCTTGCCTTATCAACATTCACCTTTTTGTTACAAGTTACACCACTTGAAATGCTCTGAAGTGATGGATCTTCAGTGAAATGATCATAAGTTTGAAGAAATGCAAGCATTTTCTAAGTGTCCTTTGAATACCGCTCTAAGCGTGCTGGGTGGACCCCCGGTGCTGGTCACCTGTGTTGTATCGAATGCCTGTCAGTACTTGCATTGCAACCTTTATTTCTACACATGCTGGCATTGATAAAGTCCACTCCAATCACTGAACCTCATCCATCTCTCTCCCACGCGTTAGTACCCCACATGTCTTGATACTTCGCATGAGTACCTGCTCTATTACCAAGCCAGACCAGTAGCGATCACTACGTCTAATCACATAAATCGTCTATGAATTTTCGGTACACTTCAGAACGGGATGCTGGGAGCTCTTCCATTTGTTGCAAGTAAAAGTATGAAGATTTTGCTTTAGAGGTTGCTGCAAAATATGGCAACATTTTCCTGGTAGCATCAATTGCCTGTGCGTTCGGCTTTGACAAACAGCTGAAGAATCTTCACCATGTTAAGGCACTGAATCCAAAGTGTGGCTGTCCGCTGATCAGCTATCGCAGCCCTCAGCTCTTTTAATCGCTGGGCAATCCTTGTCACACATTGTGAAGACAGCACCTCATCTAATAACTCTAAGCTGCCTCCAAGCAGACCTTTCAATAGCCTCTTCGTTTCCTTTAGATAATTGTTTACAGTTCGAAAGATTGTGTCTCCTACAACAGGGCTTGATGGACTATCCTCTGTCTGGCATGATACAGGAATAATATAGGTTTTGCTGCTCTGAATGCTGTGCTCTTAGCCAAAGCCCAAGAAGTGTGCACGGATGGATCTTGCAATAGCCTTGCCACTCAGCATGTGCTTCACTGTGTCCTCAGCATACACAAGTTCAAAAACCTCTTGCAGGCCAGAACCCGTCATCAGTTGGCCTATAGAACCCAGGAAGTTCATCTGCGTGTTGAGCCCTCCAAGTCTTAAGACAAAGGATCTCAGAGGACTGGAACTTGATTCAATAATAATCATGGCTTTGTACCAAAGTGGCTGGTCAAATGTTATGGTGCGTGTAATGATCTGGCTAGATCACTAATATAAGTTGAGCACATTCAGTTAGGGATCCATGTCAATCATTGGTAAGGTAAGGAGTTTTTAGCTTGTTTGTGTCGACATGACCGAATTATGCATTTGGATACTTTTATAAAGTTGTATGGTTTTGTTTAGGATATAGATTCAGCTTATCTTCAAATGAACGTTATTTCACCCGACCGATATTTCCTAAGTCTGAAATGTTTTCTTTACACTCCTATTCATTCATTTTGTTTAAGGACACATCTAATGGCAACTAGATTTATCTTTTTATATTTCAACTAACTGATTAGGGAATGAATGTGTGGCCTCTCCACAAGTTTAATGAAATTACGAAACGGAGGGGGGCGGGGCATGAATGAAATATCAATTGCAGGTTCTGTTTCTGTTGTTCATGTTACGGTGTAGAAAATATGCGAGTGGCCGCGCATGATACATGCCCAACAAACCATTTTAAAAGTTGATATGTTCGTTATTTTTAGATCTACAATGCTCATTTTTTTTTAAAGCTTGAACACTCTGCATTATGATTCATAGAGTGTTCAAGCTAGAAAATAAATTTTAGATTGTAGCTCTAAAAATAACGGTTCGTTGGGCACTTATCATGCGCGGCCACTCAAGTATGGATTCCACACCTGCTGTGTTGTCTGAAATAATTCTGCTGTGATATAATGACATTTAACGGTTAAAGATCACAATATTATATGTGCACTCAAAAATACAGGATCATGCGATTTATCGTAAATTAACACCCCAAACATACTCAAAATAGAGTGGCAAGATTTTTTTCCCAACCTATCCAAACTTTCTCAAAAACATTAGGGAGATATAAGGAACATATTCCTACAACATTATTTCCATAATAACACTCTCAAAGTAGCAAATTTGAAATGTGCTTGATTTAAGCCCAGAATCTTTAGCACAACCGACTTCCTGTGACTTTTGACCTCTCCTGACCCAATCAAATGTTATTACATATCATTTTAAAGCTGACATTCTAACAAAAAGAATTATGCGATCATGAGATATTGACAATAACATTTCCCCTACCCCTAACCTTTTCGATTTCGGCAGCTGTCTGCTGTCAAAATTACGGTCGTTAACCCCTTTACACCAAGCTGATCGCGGTAAACTTTTCATATGTTATAAAGTGGACATTCATGGTCAATAATCCATTGAAGAACCTTAGTAAGCAATTTGTTTGAGGTTCACCCCAAAAAATCAGCTGGATTGATTGAACTAATATATATACTAAGAGCCACGTTAGTCACATTTATAGAGTCAGTTGCAGCCATCAGCCCTTCCTACCCTCTTATTAAATTTCCTTCCCTCCCCCATCTCACCATGTCTGTCACACTTACAGTATAAATAGCAGCCATCAGCCGAGCCTGTTGTTGTACACTTATAATAACCGTCAGTGAAGCGACAGGCCATGGCCATGTATAAAGGTTATTGTTTGAAACTGCTTTCGATGACGCATCTTCATTATTATTTTATTACTTCCGAGGTGTGAGTTGCGCGTTCTAGTCTTGTTGGGAGCTAGTAATATTATCTTCTATTTTTTTATTAGACGAAGCATTGTCAACCATTATTAATGTTTTACTCGTATTTTTTTCATCTTAATTTTAGTTGTTTTTCATCGCAACTACTCAAACCGTCAGTTTACGGCCACTAGTAAACAAGTAGTAATATTATATTGATTTATTTTTCATTGGGTAAAATAAGCATCACGGTCAAATTAAAAGTCCCAGGGGTCTGATTTTTTTTGCATGTATATTGACTAAACATAGGCTATTTTGTTTTGTGAAAATTCCAACACTATCGAGATTTCAGTGGTGGTTCTGATCCACAATGCAAGTATTATGCTAAACTGAACACATATTTTATGTCCAGTAGGTAAATGACGGAGTGTGACGTAAATAAGCGTCTGTAAGTGTTCCAAGGTATTGGTAGAGAATAGAGAATGTTCTACGGGAGAGAGAAATAGAATGTTTACACAGTGTAAATGTTTTTTTTATTACGAAAGCAGACAACACGTGTTTTTAAATACAATATAGACTTTTTAAATTAATTGTAGTGTAAATAAAAAATAAAAACCTACTTTCTCTGTATTCACTCTTGAAGATTTTTAAAACACAAACATTATAAACTTTTCTACGCTGTTGTCTTTCGTAAGTGTTCAGAGATAATAAAAAACAGGTTGTTTGAGAGGGAATGAGAATATATATATATATATATCATCATCATCATCATCCGTTATAAGTTCACTGCTGGACGAAGGCCTTTCCCATCTCCTTCCATGACAATCTATCTTGTGCTAATCTCTGCCAAGTCTTACCGGCAAACTTTTCTATCTCGTCCCTCCATCTTGTGTCTGGCCGTTTCCTACTTCTTTTGCTATCCCATGGGCACCAATCTGTTAGTCTTTTCCCCCATCTATTGTCATCTCTTCTCGCTAGGTGACCGGCCCATCTCCACTTTTGTTGTTTAATTAGTTGTATAATATCCTTTACTCTAGTCCTTTCTCTGATCCATGTTGATCTTTTTCTATCTTTTAGCGTTACCCCTAGCATTGCTCTTTCCATGGCTCTCTGTGCTATTCTAAGTTGGTTTATATGTGCGGTAGAGAAAAAAAAGGTTATCTTGCTAACAGCCAAAAGCTAGGTAAAATTTATCTTTTAGGGTCTAAAGTGAGGGGGACCATTTTTCCCCTTTTAGGGGTCAGAATCGGGGAGGGGGGAATTTCTTTTTCCTTTTAGGTGTCAAAATCGGGTTGGCGGTTTGTTTTTCCCTTTTAGGGGTCAAAATCGGGTAGGGGCTCTTTTTCCAGGGGGGCGGGTATACACCTTTTAACGTTTTAGGGGTCAACATCGAGGATGAAAATTGAGGGGGGATTTGTTTCGCTTTTTAGGGGTCAAAATTCGTTGGTAACTCTTTTTTTACTTTTAGGAGTATACATCGGGGGAATTTTGTTTTTCCATTTCATGAATTCTCTATAAAACATCACGTGGCACAGCGTTTCCACCACAAAGAGGTTCCATCTATTAGTAGAGGTCTGTACTGCTTCAACGCGTATCCGAGACTAGGGAGATTAAATCATTTTTTTCCAATATAGAGAGAACCAATTACAATCACTGTTCAATGATTTGCTGACACACATAATAATATAATGGCCCTCAATTTAACTTTTTTTCAAACAAGTTTTATGGTAGAAGTTCTGTCGTGCCAAGCATTCAAATTGTGCATCATTTTGGACCCAGCGGTATTCCACGTGAAAGCGATATACCATGCCATTAGCTGACCTGGAAGAGTGCTGAGCAGGACACTCATATTTATAGAGTATTTCATAACACGCCCATCTAACTGTTCATTCGTTGTCTCAAACTAACCTGCAGAGCAAAGAGAAATGGGGCGTATTCTATTCATTATTCACACGAAACCCAAATCTACAATATCATTATGCTTGTTTCTAGCTGCGTTCGAATGTTACGCGTTCATTATTTACATATAAGTGAAAGGTTGGGTGGTTTAATAAGAGGGTAGAAAGAGAGAAAACAGAAAAATGCAGGTAGTTTAATAAAAGGGTAATAAGGGAGAGGGAAGAAAAACGTTAGGTAGTTTAATGAGGGAGTTGGAAGATTTTCGCATATGAAACTAATCCCTGTTTGTATAACATTTAGATAAAAACATGGACGGGCAACGTCGATTGGAAGGGAGAGAATAGGAAGATACATGCAGAGGGTAAGATTGATTGATTGATTGTTTTGTTTAACGGGACATCGACCCTTGGTAGGTCATTTAGTGCCGAATTAAGTAGGAGGGAGGAGAGGGGAGATCCCATGTCCCCGTGACTAGAGACTTGGGGGGGGGGAGAATCCCTGTCTCTGAGACAAATGCCACGAGGACCGGGATAAAGGGGGGTGGAGATCCCAAAAGCCTCTCAGGACGAATCCTGAGCATGCTAATGGTGATCGCCTCCCGACCAGCTGGCCAAGATATCCTGTGCAACTTCTCCCAGGACGATACCCGAGCATGCCACAGGACCCCATACTGGCCTTGTTTCTCCTGGCCAAAAGGCCGCCCGCAAAGGATAAGAAAAGAGAAGATGCATGAGATAACGGTGTTGTCATCACCCATGGAATTTCCACGGGTTCAGCTAGTCGGCTGTCGTTATGACTATAACTATACATTATGATACCCAACATGTTGTCCATTGATTCTTTAGTTAAATCTTGGTCTTTATATTGGAATTTAAATGTTGTAATTAAGTTGACCCAATCAACAAGTGAATATGCATGCAAATCAATGCTTTGTCTTCCCAATTTATAACTTCTTTTCGGATGTCCAAAGCTGAATATCTTTGCAAGAAACCTTATAGTCTGGCAGACTGAATTCGTTGTCGTCCTCTTCCTTCCCGTTTCTTGAAATTTGAATTTGAAAAAGTTGAAGACTCGAAGTTCGATTTGTTTTCTTGAAAACTAGATTTGTTGAATTAAAAACTTTAATCAACAAGTCCCCTTCAAGATTAAACGGCCCTGTCGGCTGGGGCCTAGAATACGCCGACTGCATCCCCTGTAGAGGGGTAACCCCTCCACTGGTGCCACCTGTTCTTTCACCAAAGTCGCAACACTATTAAAAAAAATAACCTTTTGTCCACAATAATTCATCTACATAAATTGTGTATTCAAAAAGAAACCGAATTCGGCACTAAATTACACCGTCCCAGTGGTCAGACTGTGGTATACTTTAGTATATCATTGAGCACACCTGATACTACAAAAAACCGTTGAGAAACCTTTCGTATCAATTTCGGGGCGGTCAAACCATAAATGCACTCGGCTAAATGGGCATTTTAATGATTTGGCGGCCATCTTGAAAATTACACGCTTCCTATGGTCAGACTGTAAAAACCGTTGGAAAAACATTTCTTGGAGGAATATTGAAGGAGTGGTGGGTATTTCAAGGATTTGGCGACCATCTTTGACGTTATATATTTCCAGTGGTCAGACTGTGGTAGACTCTTAGTATGATATTGAGCATATCTGATTCTACAAAATACCGTTGAGAAACCATTTGTAACAATTTCGGAGGGAGAGGGTCAAACCATAAATGCACTCGAATAAGTGGACATTTTAAAGATTTGGTGGCTGTCTTGGACGCCATCAGGAAAATTACACCTTTTCCCGTGGTAGAATTTTGATATGTTATTGAGAACACTTGATACAATAAAACGTTAGAAAAACTTGTCTAGGATGAATAATGAAGCAGTAATAGACATTTTAAGGATTTGGAGGCCATTTTGGAAGCCATCTTGAAAAGAACACCTTTCCAGAGGCCAGATTTTGGTAGACTTTTAGTATGTTATTTAGCACATCAGATACTACACAACAAAACTTGAGAAAACATTTGTTGCAATTATGCGGGGGTAAAACCATAAATGAACTCGACTAATAAGTTAATAGATAAATAAATTGCCCGTGGATATATGTTAAACAGAAACAACTACATATACTCATATATTTACATATATATATATATAGTGTCATAAATATATATATATATGTTGTAAATATATGAGTATATGTATTTGTTTCACATGTATCACAGGAATTTTAAAATTCTGTACCACTAAAAGTCTTTTCAGATAAATATAAGAAAAATTGATTTTAAATGGGAATTTTAGCGGTTCGATACGAGAAAGATATCTGTGCTTTCTATGTACTTTGTATACTCAAAGTAAATATCCTGTATGAGCTTCCATAATGCAAAGTATGTATGAATATTACTGAGAGGCACAACATTCTCAATCTCTGAAAATCCAAAGAAGTGTCTCTTCCTGAGAAAATCGTCGGTCACATTACGACTACTTAGCGAAGATTGAAGGCCCATCCATTGCACTTCGGTTGGGTTGTTGACCTCTGTGGTCGCCCCAATGTGGGTGAATCGGGTGTGCTGGTCTAAGTGTGGGGCCTCCGTTCGCGCTCACCTCACACTGGACTGGCTTTCCAGGGAAGTATCAATCCTGGTCCTCATGGCATTTGTCTCAGTGACAGGGACTTGGGATTCTCCCCCCTCAGGTCTCTAGTCATGGGGATTTGGGATCTCTACCCCCTGCCTGCACGTTGAAGGACCCCACCCTAATCCGACCCTGTGTCAAATTTGCCGTCGTGGGGAGGCTGATAAAGAACACTTAGCGAAGATTATCCACGGCAGACAGGTGTAATATAATAGAAATGTCTGACTTCTAGACCTGATTTCTATTGTAATATGAGCCGACATTAAAATATTACTGTGCATTTTACAACAAAAGACAGCCCAACCTGTTGGGATATTTGACACGCTGTAGATTTGTATAACTCCGAGCAACTATCAATTTGATCTCGAATATTTACATTTGTTATTTGTTTCACCCTTGCATTGTTATGTGAAACATTTCTAAAAGTTATAACGATTGTACCTGCTCAAACTTGTCTCCTCTTACTCACAAGAAGTGAATGTATTCCGACTATTTCCCCTCCAAACTTGAAGCCGTTTCATATTGAACGTCCTGGCTTTTGTTTTATTTTAGGATTAATGAGTCAATCCCCTTAAAGAGGGAGCGAGAATGTCGACACAAAAAGACAAACACATTAAGATCCGTTTAAATGCTGTGAAAACAATTTAACGTCTACCTTAGCACCAGCAATTGCGTTGATTAAAAATCTACTCTGAAAAAATACTTTGTCTTTCTTCTACTCAGTATATATATTGCTTTTTTTCCCCAGTAAAGTTTGACCGCATTGTTACAACATAGTACATTAACGCAACATGATCTGATAAAATGGCTGACATCAAATTTGAGATTTAAATTAATTCGCATTATAGTTGTATTTATCAATTGTACATTTCTTCGTTTTTTTTATTTTTATTAAATAAAGTATTATAAATCATTATTATTTTAAATGTTCATGACTACTTTTTAGATTGATTAGAGCTTCTGCTCCCAGTCAAAGTCTCGGTGGCTTAATTGGCAAAGCAGGAGATTAAATTAGGACCGTAACTGGATCTCACCGACGGCGAATTTGTAAAATCTCGATAACCATGTGCTATAATGGTTCAGTAACGAAGTTGGAGAGGTATATGTATTCGGTCGCGTCCGTCTGTCCACACGATATCTCCGAAAGTACTCAATGGATTTCAATGTAATTGTGTGAAAAGGTGTACAATGAGGTAAGAAAGGGGTGGTTACATTTTGGACCCAGGAAATCCTTTTTTGATTGAGAGATATTTTCCCGTGTTTTCATATATTTATGTATACGTTCATGGCTGTCCACACGGTATCTCCAAAAGTTCCCAAGGAATTTATATGCAATTAGGAATAGGTGGACTATAGGCTACGGAAGAAATGCTTGAATTCTTGGGCGGATCCATGCACAATTACCTCTCCTTCGTACTACATATGACTACACCACATAATATCTCCAAAAGTTCATATCTGTCCACACGATATTCGCAAAAGTTCTCAATGGATTTCAATGAGATTTTGTGGAAGGGTTGGCAATGGAAGAAATAATTAAATTTTGGGGGCGGATCCATGCACAATTATTTCCCCTGACAATGGCGTTGGCAGAGATATGCGCTCCCTGGGTGCTTTCTAGTTAATGACATGTTTGATGATCGCGTTGAAACGAGACCTGTAAGTAAGTATTGTTTCCTTTTGTCGCTTGTTTTGTTAGTCGATTTCTTCCACGGTGATAAGCTGCCACGTCTGAACAGGTCCCGAGTCTGTGTGAGGGTGAATATTTTGTTTACTTTCAATGACTGATCCACTTAAATAATATCAACACTAAAGTAAACTAAACGTTAGGCAATAGCTTGACCTATATGCCTGCACTGGGCCCCACCATTCTTTCTCTCTCTCTTTCTCTCTCTCCAAACAATCAACTTTTAATTCGATCGCTTTTCCTGATCCTTTTCTCCGACCCCTCTCCCCACCACATCGACTTCGAACTTTGTCATCTTCCCTTCGGTCCTTTTGTGTAGCTTTTTAATAGTAAGGTGGGACGAGAGAAAGTTAATGTTTTTTCTCCTCTCCCGCAGCTTGGTATAAACGAAAACGGGAAACGTAAAAAAAAGATTCTTTTTAAAAAAACGTTAGTAATTCCTTCTTATCTAAAAGAGGCGTAGTAAAAAAAAAATGCACTTTAATACCTACAAAGTATTTCCGCACAACACACAACGACGGTGACGACAACAGCCACCAACACCAGTATTATTACTCACAACACATCGATACTGTGTAGAATGAAATAATACACATATTGGAATTGGTAGCTACAAGACTGAACTAAACGAAATAAAAGTAAAGAGACTACATGATTTGAGAACAATTAAGAACCTTGGGGAGTTTACAGGGAAAAGATTCAAAGTTGTCCGTTAGTTTTTAAAGTCTCATTGAACATTTATACAATCAGTGTTGATTTATTTGTTTACTTTTATGCTGGGAAGATTATTGGATATAATAAAACTGCCATCTGATGCTCAAATTCTTGGAATACGGACATGACGTTTTACTTTGGATATTAAATTAAGAATACAAGACAACCAGGTGAGAAATTTGATCTCTTTATATGATATACAGTATATAAGTTATTACATACGTAAAAACGTTTCTAATTAATACATACATTAGTATATCAAAAACTTAAACAACAACTGGAAAAAGCTTTATATATTTTTTGTTATATTCAATAAGGTTTTTAAAAATTAGAATACATTTATTTTTTAGCATAGTACCAGTCAAAAATGACGGGTTTATTTTACGTATGGATAGACACTTTTGCTTTAGATCAGAGTATCTGTGCGCTCACCATATGATCAAAATGTAGTATCTGTGCACTTATTGAGAAGTATTACACACGCTATATATATAATATATTTTATGTATATATAAGTGAGAGGTGTCACACCGTCTGTGTGCGTGCATACTCAATGGACGTTGGGAAAGGTTTTAAAGTAACACATTTTGAGAAAATGTTTTTTAAGGGGCTTCTATTTACAATATAACTATAATATTACAGTGGTACCTCATTTTCCGTTCAATATACAGATCTTATTTTATATGTTTATATATAATTCTTTAAGAGGTGAAAAGTGAAAGGAAATTTGTCCCCTTTAAGGGGTTAAAGGTAGACCTTTTCCCTCCTTTGAGGGGTTAAAAGTGTAGGGAAAATGTTCCCCCTTTTAGGGGGTCAAAAGTGAAAGGAGACTTTTCCTCCCATTAAGGGGTCAATAGTAAAGGGAGACCTTACCCCCCCCCTTAGGGGCTCAAAAGTTAAAGGATACTTTTCTCTTCCTTTACGGGGTCAAAAGTAAAAGTCTGAAAGCTTTAGTCCTTAAATAATTTGCCTGGCGTAGACGGGTACTTCAGCTAGTATATATGTGCGTGTGTGCGTGAATATACATTGATTTAAAATCCACATGAACACAAATTAAGAAGTTTATTTTCGTACAGTAAATAAATAATATCAACACTAAAGTAGACGCTCGGTAGGCAATAGTTTGACCTACATGCCAGCACTGACTTCCACTATCTCTCTCCAAACCACCAACTTTGTTTCGATCACATTTCCTGATCCTCCCCGCCCTTCAAATTAAAAATATGTCATCTTCCCTTCGGTTCTTTTGCGTAGCTTAAACTTTAACAGCAAGGTGGGACGAGATAAAGTTATTCTTTTCCTTCTTGTCTCCCATAGTTTGGCATAAAACGGAACAAGTAAAGAAATATTTTCTATAGTTTTGAGAAGGGTCATTAATATTCAAATGATTCTTCGGACGATTGAACTCCTTCTTGCAGTTTGTGTTGTAAACACGACGTTTCGGCCGATCCATTCTTCAGCCTACTTCAGGTGTAAAATCCGAGTGTGATGGGTTAAAGAGAAGTTATATTTAAAGGGGGTAGCCCTTATAGCGCATGGCCCGGGTGTTTCTGTGTCTTTGTCTTGTCGGGTTTAGATTTGTTGAGAAGTGGAAGCCACATCGGGTTGAAATCCGCACTTGTTTGGCTAATGCATTTAGTCAACATTTTGATGTGAGCTGCCTCTTTGATTTTTCTCTGCTTCCAACATCGTTCTCTGTCAATAATCTGGATTTTCTCCCAAAGAGGAAGATGCCCGCCGTTCTCTCTCCAGATGTGGTCGGCCATAGCAGATTCATTTATCTCGCCCCTGATTATGGCCTTCTTGTGTTCATCAAGTCTCACCTTGACGGGCTGTTTCTCCAGTATAGGCAATACCACATTTACAAGGGATGACGTAAACACAGTTGTTCAGTTTTGGAAAAGTAAAGAAATATATTAAAGATGATGATCACTTCTTATCTGAAAGAAGTGCAATAAAAAAAATGCACTTTAAAGTTTAACACCTTCAAATTTCCGCACCACACAACGAGCGCGACGAATACAAAAGTATTATTGCTAACAACACATCGATGCCGTTTAGAATAAAATACATCGATACAGTCTTGTAAGAAACAATTCCAATCTATGGAAATTATATAAAAAGGATACATAATTTAAGAACTTTGAGAGTTTACAGGAAAGAAATGTGAAGTTGTCCGTTAGTTTTCAAAGTCCTTGCAATGAAGGCCTCATTGAACCTTTATACAATGAGTGTTGAATTAAAAAAAAGATTTGTTACCTTTAAATACCGAGACAATTATTGGATATAAAACTGATGCGATTCCCAAAAGATGTCTCTTGACTTTTAACGATATTAAATTAAGAACACAAGCTAACCAGGTGGGAAATTGTTTATTAGTCCTTTAGTTCATGATATAAGTTAATATATGTTAACAAGAACTTTTATTAGTTTATCATAAAAACTTAAACTGAAAAAAAAGATGTTTTTTCCATTATAGCCAATAGACTCTTTTAAAAATAAAAATAAAAATAAATGGAAAATGTGTATTTATTCACTTACATAGTACCTGTCAAATATGGCTG
>VCCN01003609.1:6150529-6200408 GCA_006491835.1 Architeuthis dux
GATAGTGTTCTTTGATTTCGTGGAGTTTCTCCTGATAAGTAAATGGGTGAGTATTTGTTTTTGAGAGTTCGCTTAGGTCAAGGTTTACTTCGGGTTGTTTAATGTTCCAAGGTGGGATATTCGATATGATGGTATCATGTATGTTTGCAAGAGATTTTTGATTCTTTATGGGTGGATTCCATCCGAAAGCCAAAGGCTTTTATTGCATTTACCTTTTTGTCGGACAGGGGTTTATATTTGGGGTTAAAAGGTACAATCATGAGCAGGATTTAAGTTTTACATAGTACTGCAGGGCCAGTTTTTCACTTATGATTGTCAGAGGTGCTTCCTTAGATTCTGCTTAAAGGATCTCTACTGGAGATGTTTTGAGAGCCCATATAAGTCTCACTCCTTCGTGGTGAATAGTATTGAGCGTTTTCAGCGATCATTTAAGGGGAATTCTTTTTAAGACGACCTGCAATTTATTCAAGATTGTAACATTGTCAAAGGACGTTAAATATATGCATAAAGCATTTAGAAACTGAAAAATATGTATACGTTTACTGGAAATTAAACAATGTGGACCTTATCAAGCTGCTAGAAAGAAATACTGACAGAGACCAGATGTTCCAGATTTTTAGAATGATGAATGGCATTGAAGACCTGGGCCGGGATTCTGCAACAGAGGAAGTTGTGGCGGATTAACCTTTAGGCTAAATAGGGGCGCGGAAGGGGGAAAGGCGTGTGCAAAAAATAGATTAAGTGAGTGCGAGTATTTTTAATGATATTTCAGTACTTTTGCATATATCTTTCATATCCTGGATATTACAAATACTAAAAATGAATAAAAGAAAAGTGTTGTAATTGATTCATATAACTATGTTATACGAGCAGTTCACTGTACATAGTACAACGATACAAGTTATTTAACGTGATGACGTCACTTTGTTCTATTCAACGAAGGGTAGGGCAGGGGAAGTCTTACTAAGCTCAGACTAGTACAACCGCTACTACTCATCGAAAAAACAAGTTTGTCTAAAGTGTCCATCTGCAGTTATGGTGTATCGATACAAACCATCGTGGAGAAGGGGACGGGAAAACACTGCACTATCCCTCCCAAAAACAATCATGGCAAAGCACAGTATAGAGATATTAGACTACGGTGTGAAGGACGACCATGTGTGTCAGGTGTCGCCTGAACGTCATCCAGTGACTTTCTGCAATAAGTACAATCGGGACATTGAATACAATTTTGCGCAATTGGGTGGCGGAACGAGTACAAGATTCATGAAAATATAGGCTTTGAATTAAAGTCATTGTAAAACGGTAATATTTTTAAAAAGGTTTCCGGAGTACATAAATTCGATGCTATATACATTAAAGGGCAGCTAGAAAAAGAACATTTTTAAAAGACGCCCTTGGACAAGTTTGCTATAAAATTAAATGTGGCGTCCTATATTTGAACTAAGTACTGTTACAAAATGAATTACGCCCTTGGATAAGGACGCAGTACTATTCTCTCCCGGCCTTTATAATGGACTAGGTCCTAACAGCCACTACCTAATTAAATAGAGCGTAAGTCAGACTTTTTAATTCTGTGTTTTCAAGCTCAATAAAACTCAGTATTACGAAACTAAGTGTATGGATTCATTAGAAATTCGATCAGGTTCGTAGTATGCGTTACATATGCATAGGTTTATCTGAGGCACATGCTGTTAATAGATCGATTAGCAATAAAAACGATACTAACTTGCCTCCTAAACCAGGTGCTTGTTATGGTTATGTAATAACATTCTATTTTTGGCCATGATAGCCACTGACACTAGCTTTTATTTTGATCCTACCACCTTCGTTCCTGCTTATATTTGCTCTAGTGGTTTATGCTTCGTGGATACCTACAGTGGATGATTTCTTCCAGTTAGGTACAAATCCAAGCACTACGGGCCATTTCAAGAAGATTTTCAACTCTTCGTGTAACACTGCAGCAACAAATGGCCTTTTCTCAGAGATTAATCAGCCCATTGAGCGTGGGATGTGTTGGACAAACAAGTTCGCCATGCAGAACTACTACCATTTAACTTGCAGCAGCTAAGGGACCTGCAGTCAACCTTTAGAAGTTGTATGATCAACACCTTATTAGGCAGGTGGTCAATCTTGTTTATCTCTGCAGGGGAAAAACCGTATCCATGTAAAAATTGTAACCGCACGTTTAGTAGAAGTGGCAAAACTACGCAATAGAATCCACACACTAACGTTCAGAGTGTAAGAAACGTTTCAATAGTAACGATCATTTAAGAAAGCATCTACATTGTTGGAATATTTCAAGAAACGCTATGGATAGTCCGAAGAAAACTGTTGTGGACTACCAAGCTGCCAAGTAGATCAGGAATGTCCTTAATACAACCAGGAAGGAAATAGAAAAGATGCCGATTACCAACCAAATTCCATCATTACTATGTGCCGGGGGAGCTACGCCACCTAGGAAAATACTCTTCCTCGAAGAAAGAAAATGTCGAAAACTAGCAGAGATAAATTAGGAAATACTGGGACGGAGGTAAAAGATTTCTATATTTAACCTCCCAGCAGACCTCGAAGCCAGACCCCATCCAATCAGCCTAATAGTTGATCCGCCATTGCTTCCTCTGCGGCAGAATCCTCCTGCACCGGAGAAGGGATTTCTTTTCCGACAACGCCGGCTTAAGTCTAGGGGCTGGAGCAAAACATAGTTAAAGTTAGTATTTTCGATGATATTCCAGTACTGTTGCATATATATTATACAAATACTATTCTTCTTAGTGTACAGAAGAAAACCCACATAGGTGTAAAAATTGTAACCGCGTATTTAGTAGAAGTGATGAAAAAAACTACGCAATAGAATCCACACTAGTGGTCTGAGTGTGCAAAACGTTTCAATTGAAGCGATCATTAAGGATTGATTTGTTTGTTTGTTTAGCGGCATGTCAACCCGTGATGGGTCATTTAATGCCGAAATCGGTTTATAATCCCCAAAATAGTGTCTTGCGACTTTGGTGGCGCCTGTTTGGGGGGGGGGGTCTTAGCCCTCTGCATGGCATGCAGTCAGCGTATTCTAGGCCTCTAGGCCCTTTTGATTGATTTCTGTACATGTGCATCACTAAGGAAGCTTCTTTTTTTTAAAGTAGGCTCACAGATCAAATAGTCAAAAGTCTGCACAGGGTTCTAGGTTTATTGCATTTGGAAAATGCGTTTATCTCAATTTGCTATAATCGATTGGACTGAAAATGAGACAATGTACCTGATAATGCCAGTAGCAAGACATCTGCAATTACCAAGTGTGTCATTCAGAGAGCAGATGTTAAGTCCAAATCCAAGCACTAATGGCCATATCAGGAAGATCTTCAGGCCTTCGTGTAACACACTGCAGTGACAAATGACCTTTTCCCCCAGAGCTTAATCAGCCCATTGAGAGCTTATAGGATGAGTTGGACAAACAAGTTCGCCCTGCAGAACATCTACCATGTAACTTGCAGCCAACATGGACCAGATCACAGAAACAAATCTTTTAGAACTCGTGCACAGTTCATGCAGGCACATGCCTTATAAACACCTCATTAGGCAGGTGGTAAATTCATTTTTGTTTCTCAGTGTACGGGGGGGAAAAAAACATACATGTAAAAATTGTAACCGCACATTTAGTAGAAATAACGAAGAACTCTTTATTCAAGACTATCATCTTCAAAAGGCATCACATATATGCATAAAGCTTGCAGTGTTCTAGGTTTATTGCATTTAGAAACTGAAAAATATGCGTTTATATCAATTTGCTACAGTCGATTGGACTGAAAATGAGAATGTGGGGCAAATTAAGCTGCTAGCAAGACATCTGCAATTACCAAGTCAATCATTCAGAGAGCAGATGTCCGGGTTCTTAGAATGATAAATGGCATTGAACACCTGGACGGGGATTGCTTATTCCAGTTAAGTACAAATCCCAGCACTAGGGCCCATATCAAGAAGATCAAGCCTTCGTGTAACGTACTGCATCGACAAATGACCCTTTTCCCAGAGATTAATCAGCCCATTGAGAGCATATGTGTTGTGTTGGACAAACAAGTCCGCCCTGTATCTTGCAGCGGCTAGTTTATATTCCTAATCCTACCGCCTTCGTTTCTACGTATTTTTATTGCTGTAGAAGTTTAGGCTTCGTGGATATCTACAGTGGAGGATTTCTTCCAGTTAGCTACAAATCCATCATTAAGGGCCATTTCAAGAAGATCTTCAAGCCTTCGTGTAACACACTGCAGCGACAAATGACCTTTTTCCAGCCCATTGAGAGCTTATAGAATGTGTTGGACAAACAAGTGCGCCTTGCAAAACCTCTGCCATATAACTTGCAGCAGCTAAGGGAACTGCAGGCAACACTAATCAAATCCCAGAAGATAACTCCAGAGGTCTTGTACAGCACATGCCCGATCGTGTAAAACTGATTCTGAAGGCACTTATTAGATGTGTGTATCAGTGTACAGGAGGAAAACCCATATTTCATATACAAATTGTAACTGTACATTTATTAGAAGTGAAGAACTCACCAGAGTTGAGTGTACGAAAAGATGTAGGATCAACATCTTAAGCAGGTGGAAAATCTTTGTTTCTCAGTGTACAGGAAAAATCCCATATTCATGTAAAAACTGTAACCATACATTTAGTAGAAGCGACGTAACACTACGCAATAGAATCCACACGTGTTCACAGTGTACGAAAAGGTTCAACAGAAGCGATCATTGAAGGAAGCATCAACCAACTTCGATAGACTGAAAACAAGGGAAATTGACGACCTACAATTTAGTCAAGATTGTAACATCGTCAAACGACAAATATATACATAAATCCTGCACAGTGTTTAATGCATTTAGAAACTGAAATATATTTATGCGTTTATCTCAATTTGTTTCATTTCCAGTCCAATCGATTGTTGCAATGTGGACCTGATCATGCTGCTAGAAAGATATGTTCAAATGCTAAGTCATTCAGAGAGCAGATGTTCCAGATTTTTAGAATGATGAATGGCGTTGAAGACCTGGGCGGGATTCTGCAACAGAGGAAGCAGCGGTGGATTAACCACTAGGCTAAGTAGGCTTAAGCCTAGGGGCTCGGACGGGGAAATGGCGAGAGCAAAAATGTATTAAGTGGGTGCACACGCGAGTATTTCCAATGATATTTCAGTACTTTTGCATATCCTGAATATTACAAACACTATTTTGTTTTCTAAAAATGAAGATAAATGAAAAAAAAATAAAGTTGTAATGGATTCATATAACTGTACGATATTATACGAGCAGTCCACTGCACAACAATACAAGTTATTTAACTTGACGTCACTTTATTATATTCAGGGCAGGTGGGATAGGTCAGGGGGGAGCCTAAGCTTAGACTAGTACAACCGCTACTACAGTTTCATTGTCACAAGTGTCCATCTGCAATTATGCTGTCCCGATACAAAACACCGTAGAGAATGGAACAGGAGACCACTGCACTATCCCTCCCAAGAACATGGCAATGCACAGTATACAGATACCAGACTACGGTGTGAAGGGCGTCATAAACGATTCCGAACCCGACAAGGACGACCACATGCAGCAGGTGTCGCCTGACCGTCATCCAGTGACTATCTGCAATAAGTACAATTGGGACATCGAATACAATTTTGAGCAAGTGGATTACGGAACAAGTACCAGAAATACACCGAGGGGTCGTAAATGAGTAAGAATTGCTGCGGAGAAGAAAGCGAAGAGAAAAAAAAAAAGAAAAAAAAGGGGAAGTTGTGAAGAGCAATAATCGCCCACGTCCTGAATGAACATTGCAGTGAAAGACAGAGATCGCAATTGAATTAAGAGTACACATGCGATCAAATATTTATATAGGAAGATATAAAATTCTTAAAGCAGCTTTAGTGGAGGCTGAACGGGTAACAGCATAGATAATTCAAACTCCGACTGGGACATTTCGTGTTCACTTCGCACTAATGCCTTTTGGAAAAGCATGAATCCACCTCTCCCTCCAGCTATGGGTAAAATAGTTCAAGTGAGTGAGGCCACTTCGTGTGCTTGTCGCCTCTAAGTCTACTACTTACTCGGCTCGTTTGTGAATTAATGTGATATGTGGAGCCCCAGCAGAGCCGGCTGAAGCTGTAGCCAGCGTAAGGTCATTACTTAACGAGACTTTTCCAACCTTCCATGTGTCCGAAATACAGAACTGTAGATCTGACATTGTTTTAATCGTTCAAGCCAAACCGGTAATTGCTTAAATCACAAATGTAATTACTTTGGTGAACCTGTCATTGTACTTAGGAAAAGCTTATTTTCAATCCACACCTAATGAAAACATGGCATTATCGATGCATAATGAATGATTTATTTCTTTTTGATTATTGATTGACTTTTGTCCAGTTTCTCGTGACGTAAGCAGTAAAAGAAAAATAACTACCCCTGACAATGTTTAATTGAATGTCCTACGATTCGAATAGGCATTTTAAACTGATCATTGATTACAATCTTTTCACTGGTATCTAGTAGTTAAGGTTTTTTTGGGGGGAAACAAGTTCCTAATAGTTTGGTTAGATATTTGCTTCAGTTCTAACGAGAGAGGCGGTCAGAGTTTATTTGAAAGACTCATTTAAATCAGACTCATTTAAACAAGACTTCAGAGCTGAAAGGATACAGAATCAAAATAAGGAGAGAAAAAAAATACTAAGAACCCAAATATTACGGAAACTCTTGCGGACATCAAAACAGGTAAGAAATGGCTTTAAGCTCTCGGAGCTTCCTATCTTTAATTTGCCAAATATGAGCCCATTCTGTATCTCTCGCATCATTTTTATTTTCCTTTACATGAGAAAAAAAGGGGGTTTTAGTTATTCGTGAAACATAAGTTTGTCTCGGAATATGTAACTGATATTTAAGATTAACTTTCAATGTAAAGCTTAATATTTTTGTCTGCATACCAGAGTCGTTTATTTACCTTTTCTAACTTCATTGGAAGAAGTATATGCATTCGCTAATGTTGGTCTGTCCACACAATATCTCCAAAAGTTCAATGACATTTCGTGGAAGGGTTGGCCATGGGGCTAAGGAAGAATTGGTTAAATTTTGGGGCGAATCTAAAGTTTTAGATTGATATTTTCTTCATATTTATGTATTCACTAATGTTCTTCCACACAGTATCTCCAAAAGCTCAATGATATTTTGTGGAAGCGTGAGTTATGGGCTAAGTAAGAATTTATAAAAATGTTGGTGTGGATCGAGGGATTTTCTCTTCGATCGAGATATTCTTTCATACATTAAGACAATATTCCGAATTATGGAAATCGAAACTTACAGTTAATTCCCTTGCATTGTAGCTATATATGAACAGATTTTCATTTAGTTTATGGCGTTGACAAAACGGCATGCGCTTTCAGTGCTTTCCAGTTTGCAATATGCGAATTTTAAAGTTTTCAACATCCTGGTTGAGCTAACTCAAAGTCAAGTTTAAAAACACGACTTCAACAACGGAAATATTGTTAGAACGGCTAGTCTATATGCAACTCTGGTGTGTGATCGGAAACCAGAAAGAATTGAATGCATAGAGTCCCAATAGGCTGCACCTCTCCATTGCACTTAAAGGTTTTGGTTCATTGCCTGGTGCCGGAGACGTCCCGAACAAAATAAAAGCGCCGAGGGACCAAGACAGTTTCTAGAACCATCCACGCGTACGCATGAGGGTCCCCACGCTAAAATCGCCCTTGTGTCAGTCACGTTTCACTCTTGTGGTGAAGTGGATAAATGCTAGTCTATATGCACAGAGGAATCATTAGGCAATATTATGACTGTATCCAGGTTCGAACTTTAACAGTTTATAGTAACAGACAAGCTTTTACACGCTGCGTGGCTAATGAAAACAGCGTAGAAGAAAAATATATTTGGATAAGGATAATCAGTCAATTAGAAATATTGATCTTTGGCCAAACTCGGCTAGGTTTGTCTTGCTTGGGTCCGAAAAGACGCAATCAATTCCTTTTAGGGCGACACACTTAAGAGCGAAAGCTAATTAGAGAAAGAAAGCTGTTTAGTTAGATCAATACTTGACAATACAGACTATTCAGCGAAGAAGCAAGAGATGTAGCCAGATAGAGATCACAAGACAAGTCTAAGATTAATATACTCTGACTAGCGTTCTCATTTTTGTCAAACTAGTCCAAGTCAGAGACGGGAGTTGACTTTGTTCTTGATTGATTTGTTTAGCGGCATATCAACCTTTGAGAGGTCATTTAATGCCGAAATCAGTTTATAATCCCCAAAATAGTGTCTTGCGACTTTGGTAAACGGTTATTTTATTTTTAATTAGAGTATTGCGACTTTGGTGGCGCCTGTTTGTGTGTGGGGGGGATCTTACCCCCTCTGCAGGGCATGCAGTCAGCGTATTCTAGGCCCCAGCCGACAGGGCCGGACTTTGTTCTTGTTACGGTAGAAAGAAAAAAAATCTTCACCTAATAGGTGAGCAAACTCTTCAGCTTGTCTGTTCTGTCGCGTTAAAGCAAACCGATATATAAAATTTCCATTTCACTACCGTGATTTGAAATCACGACCAAGTGATCGGTAGGTGGCTAATTGAGCTAAACTGACAAGTCTTACATTTCTACGAATAGTTAAGTTATACATTTATGAATCTTTAATTTATTATATATACAATACAAAAGTTGCAGTAAAAATATCCCGTCAGAATAGAAGCAGGAGTGGGTTTTGACCCTGCAGCAGCCAGGCCTGTCGTTAAAGTCTCAATTAATTCGTCCTTGCGATGTCGCTTGTTTGCCTCTTCCACTGAACCAACCTAGGGGGTGAAATTACGACCACACGTCGAGGATGGTGGATACGGAACGCTCTATATACATAGATGTGGTATAATCTAAAACGGCGTGGATCCGAGAGATTCATTCTCTTGCTTGGGGAATTTACGCTGCTATAATAGAATTGTACGTCTTTTAACTACCCTCTATGGATGGCGGCACCACCACACCGACGGACGCCTAGTTCAGCAGGCCCAAAGGAAGCTCTCACCCCCACCCAAGTCCAGTACCCCTTCCGAACCCAGTCAGTTACTCCTGCCCAAGGAATATCCCAAAAACAACTGCACCACACACTCAAAAGGCAGACAAACAACCCAAGAAACTGAAACTTTCCTGTTGGAACGTACGAACCATGCAGGACTGACGAGAGAGCTAGACCGCAGCGTTGCTCTGTTCTAGTTGCCATCGAACTAGCGAAATTCGGTATCGCTGCAATCAGTGAGGTCTGCTTCCCACCTGGGGGAACATACAGCAGGTTACACCTTATACTGGTTTGGCAAGCCCAAAGCTGAGAGGTGAACCTCAGGAGTAGGCTTCATGGTGAAGAACACCATCGCCTCGAGATTCACCGTCCTACCAAGCGGTCATTCGGACCGAATCATCACGCTGTGAATCCCTTTGTTCAGGAAGCACCAGGCTACGCTCTTTAGCATATACGCACCAACTTTCCAGGCGACCCTTAAGAGAAACTACAGTTCTACTCCGACCTATGCAACCTACTGTCAACTATCCCAGCCACTGATAAAACCATCCTCAAGGCAAGGGTAGACAGGGACGCAGTATCCTGGAGATCGGTAGTCTCAAAGACAAGGAGACTCGGGCAGCTTTCCAAGAGAAACTGCAAAGTTAGGAGGATCCCCGCCCACCAGAAGCACTCTGAGACCACATGAAATCCGCTATCATGGAAACCTCGAAAGAGATCCTGGTTTCTCCACCAGGAAATACAGCATTGTTTTCGTAGAACCAATCGCGATGATACAAGGCCTTCTCTCCAAAAGGAGTACCACCCACCATGCCCATCTCGCATAACCGACCTGCCACAGCCTCAAATGCAGCCTTCGTGACATACAAAACGGATGGTGGGCCGAGTTGGCAAGTACCACCTAACTGTGCCAATGTCGGTGACTGCAAGGGATTTTACCATGTATTAAAAGCAGCCTACGGTCCTTAACAAGCCCCAAATCCCTTATGCAGCGCAGACGGGGGAAGTACTATACACCGACAATGAATCAATCCTAAACCGCTGGACTGAGCACTTCCATACGCTCTTCAATGTAAACCGTACGGGCCAGGAAATCGCAATCGACCGCATCCCAAAACTACCCCCAAAGCTAGAAAGGGACCAAACGCCCACACTCAAAGAAATAAAGAAAGCGATAGATAAATTGAAAGGTGGCAAAGCTTCAGGGGTCGACGGCATCCAGCCCGAAATCTGGAAGCAGGGTGGCCCAGCTCTAAATGCACGAACACCGTGTCGGCTGCTGGGAGCAGGGCAGATTACCACAAGATTTCAAAGACGCGGTCATCATTACCCTTACAAGGGTGCAGAATCAGACAGCTCGAACTACAGGGAGGTATCACCCTAATCTCTATCGCCGGCAAAATTGAAATATTCGACCAACACCAAAGGCTGGAAATGCTCCATCTGTTTCCGATCCTCAGATAACATCAAGAAAGGTTAAAAAGTGACGACGAGCAGGCCAGTATCAAGGGAGAAAGTTATTCCAATGTTAATGAGGACCTTGATGGAATCAAACGTGCACTAAGCGAGTCCCGGGTTATTAATATGATGAAGGAAGCTAACGAGAAAATAGTTTCTAGTAATATCAGCCCAACTTTCAGATAAAAGAAGAAAGTGATAAATGAAGTAGTGGAAAATCCGTCCGAAAGAGCTCTAACAGATGCTAACCTGACAGAACAGAAGAAGAAAGTCAGGAATACAGTGATATCGAATATTCCTGAAGGTTATGGTGGAAGAACAGATACATCTCTAACTGATGCTGTCGTGTATTGATTGATTGATTGTTTTGTTTAACGGCACATCGATATTTCCTCGATGAGGAATCTATCGCCAAGTGACAGTCTCATAAAAGACTTGGCGAAAAGAAGCAAGGACTGTATAGAGATTGGTTCTAGTAGTGTTCTGAGGGGGGGATGACACTGTTTTTCCACGACTACAGGCGAGGTCGCAAGCTGGGGGATTGCATGTGGATCAATACTGACTTGGCAAAACAACCAGAGAAGTGCTGAAGTAGACACTAGAGCTAAACCAAATTTTATACTAACGCTAACTCACTAACAAATTCTCAGTGGTTGCTTTAATGTCCCAGAAACTATCAGTGTGAATTATTTGTACATGGTGTCCCTAAAGTCTGGACACATAGGAAATATCACTATTTATAACTATATTTTATTTTTGGCCCCACAGATTAAATAGGAGTTCGTCGAAAGAAAGGATTGAAGGTGTACTCAATGAAAATTAAAGATACGAGACGGGAACGCATCATAAGAATGTGGAGTTAATGCATCGGGTTCATGTGAATCTCGCAAAGCGCATTGACCTTTGCATCACAAATGGTGGAAAACACATTGAAGATGTTATTTATTAATATTTCAATTAAATAAAATGTTCAAATTCTTTTATTGAAAATATGCATTTCGCCTGTGTGTCCATACTTTAGGGACACCCTGTATATCAGAAACCACATTTAACCAAAGACTTTTGTGATGTTGAAATGTCGTTTCACAACTAGGAGTTATTTCGTGAAGACACGGTATCAGTAACTAGGGGGGGGTGATATGTGAAAAAGGATTTTCATGCTAAAAAAAATGAATTGGTTTAATAATACAAAAACAAGTATTCTGAAACTAAATTTACCGTTGATCGAACTATGTAATATGTCTACAGGTGGTAACCACTTAAATCTGTTGAGGTAAATGAAAATTTATGACCGATTGATAAATATAGTGGTTGTAGGAAACCTTAACCGCCAGAAAGTGGATTGGAAACAAGATATTCAAATGATAAGAGGCTAGCCATGAAACGTGAATTGCTTTTATCTCATTGCAAAGGGTTTTAGCTGGTTTATTGAGGGTAAAGTAACCCGTATAAGAATCAATGGAAATCTGCAACAATCCACATTGGACCAGGTATTTTCTAATAATGACTCTTTGGTAAACAATGTGGGGGTTCAAGAACCTCTCGGCAAAAGTGACAACTTGGTTTATTAGCGTAATTAAATGTTAATGCAGACAGACACTATACCATTTTCAGTGCTTACTAGTACTAAAGTCGACAAGGAGTTTGTTTATTCTCAAACTGCTAATATTGATTGGTGTTACAGCGGTAACGTTAATTGTGTTGAATCTATGTGAAATGAACTGCATCATAAAATGCTTTCCATTACTGATAACATTCCAGAACCTAATGTGTAGAAAGAGTAAAAAGGAGAGATTTTAGAAAAATTACCATGGGATTCGTCAAAATTATTTCGGAAAAGGAAAGAAAAAAAAAAAGATCATAGACATTTGATGATAATCCCAATATGACAACTTGTCAAACAGCACTTTATTAGCAGAATACAGTAATGTTGAAAAATTAAAATATGAAAATAAGATGCTAAAAAAGTTTGAAGAAAAACATTCTTTCGTTATCTAAGATCCAAAAATAAAGTTTTTAAAAAGGTGTAAAAGAATACCAATGGTAAAGGATCAAAAACTTCACAGGAAAAGCAGAAATGTTATCAAACATCTTTAAATCTTATAAGCGTTGCTCCCATTGGAGAAAAAAAATTCTATTTACCACCATCACATTCGGATAGTACACATGAAGGCCGGAGAATGTATCGGCCGAGACGTCGTGTTAACAGCACAAACAAAGAGTTCAATCGTCTGAAAAACTATTTGAATTATTTCAATGTTTTCAAAAGCTAGTCTAACGGTCCACTCCAAAAGTGTTTTGAAAGTAAAAGTGTGTTGAATAATGGCATGGAAAAAAGAAAGGAAAAAAAAAGAAAGTAAAGTAAAACAATTACTGTTAAATTTAAATGAAAACAAGTCTATGGGCCCAGACAACCTGCATCCTAAACTATTGAAGTTTTTAGCAGAAATTGATGATTTCGTGACTGCCCTAATATATATATAAAACATATACTCAGGTCTCACTATCAATGACAAATTGTCACGGCCACATCAGCCGTTATAAGCCCACTGTTTGACAAAGGCCTTTCCCATCTCCTTCCATGGCGCTAACCTCTGCCACGTCTTACCGGCAAACTTTTCTATCTTGTCCATCTTGCGTTTATTGTCCCATGGGCACCAATCTGTTAGTCTCCTCCCACCCCCATCTATTGTCATTTCTTCTTGCTAGGTGACCAGCCCATCTCTTTTTTGCTGCTTAATTATTTGTATAATATCTTTCACTCTGATCCATGTTGATATTTTTCTATCTCTTAGAGTTATCCTAGCATTGCTTTTTCCATGGATCTGTGCTATTCTAAGTTGGTTTTCAGCTAGTTTTGCTAATTTCCATGTTTCGCATGTCATGGCTGGTATTATGCAACCGTTGTATACTGCATACAAATCGTAAGGCATAATTTGGAGTATTGATGTCGGGTTTGGGCACCGAAAGCGAGGCCTGGGAAGTAGAAAACTATTCTGGATATAGAAGCTGTACAGTTAATGACCGCAGTCCCCCCGAACAAGATAACATGTTTTTTTGTTTTTTTATTACTTGTCGACTAAAAAGGGATTCTTATAATTGTATGTATTTTTGAAATGTTGACTATAATATTACTAGTTGATACCCGTGAAAAAATTCACGGATATATTTGAATTTCTATGAAACTATTTTCTATGGAAAATAGCAAATTTGTTTCAGTTGAAGAGTCCATAGTTTCAAAAGGTGGGAAGGAGGTACTTTATCGGCGAAACCTTTACCCCTAGGTGAGAGAGTCAAATGTTACGGACAGCAAACAAAACTCACTGTTCATTATATAAGTATAGTAAGTTAGAATGAATACTATACTAGGAGATCCGATGAGGATCGAACCCACTAACAAAGATTAGCTTGCTGATCATTGCTATATGTCGTTTGTCCTGACCGTTTGTTGTTTTTTTTCCATATGATCTACGCTGGGGGAGGGGGAATAATTCACGGATATATTTGGATCGAGATTTTTTTTGTTTCTTTATAGAAAAATAAATACTGAATTCGTTTACCAGAAATAGTGCTTAGTTTGAAACAGTGGACAGGAAGTATTTTTTTTTCAGCAAAACTAACCTCACCCAGTGAAATCGTACAGTATTACGACCAGCAAACCAAGAAAATCACTGTTCATTATTATAAATATATTAAGATACCCAGGGAGGCATTACATGTAAATAAATTTGCAACTTAAGGTGTGTGGGGGGTTCAGCGTTTATGCTTCCCTTTTCTATATTATAATGACCGATTTTTCAATGGGGATAAATATTAAGTGCTAATTATAAAGTAGTCTCCTTTTGCTCATATGAAAGAAATCCGGATTCATTTTGGTCACATCAGATTGCACTATTCCCCCCCCCCCAAAGGATGAGACAACGAGTCACCGGGTTGTCTAATTTCTTATATGCACTGTCGCACCGCTGAAAATATAGTCCGAAATAAAACTCACTTTTTCAGTAACACGTTTTTATATAAATCTGAAAATCCAACAATTTTTACCGGTCTTCTGTGATACATTGTACTAAATGTTCGAGGGGGCAAAGCGGTTCAGAGAACATTTCCTGTATCCCTATTTAAATATATTTAGGGATTCCACCCTTTGTTAGGTGCTGCTCGAGAGATTATAATCTAGAGTTCGACCTTTTGATCGGACGTTTTATTCGCATTTACTGCTTTTGTTTCTATCAATCCATGATTGAAGTTCGGCAGATGGACTTCCAACAGTCTTTATACGTAACAGAGACTGATATTTACAAAGGCATGTAAATGTAGGGAGGTGAGTCGGAAGTGTTTCCTCGAATGCTTTCTGCATAATATAACCCTGTGACCTCGGACAATCTGACCGGGCTCTGGAATCATGATTGGACTATAGGATTTCGGCGTTAGTTAACGCTAAGACCACAGCGGTGTCTTTCAAAGTAATGCCTTAACGTAGTTCAGTGATACTGGCAATTATTTTCCTTGTGTATATATACAAGGACTTTCAAAAGGAAAAGATTTCCACTTGAAACAGCCGAGGGATGTTGAGCAAGCGTTAAAAGCGGCCATTCAAAGTAGGTAATGGCTAGAGGCTAAATTGAATAGTGGTCACAAGAAGCCAATTAATATAATTTGCGAGCTCTCAGTGACATGAGAGGAAGAGGGTAATGTGAACACAAAATAGCTGTTCCGCTATGTGTGTGGCTGCAGATAATATAACTACAACCACTGCTACTACGGATGCTTTTGTGTCAATTTCGTTCTTTACCTATAATAAATACAAGAATTTTAGTTAATAACTTGCGTTAACCTTTCAAATTACTGTGTAAACATACTGACAGAGCTTTAGGTATACGGTTAGCAAAGCAACGGTCATTTACTAGTGTTAAAGAAGGCGGCGTTAGAGACGCGCTGATCAATTAAGATCAGTCCAAGGCTTTCGATAGGGTCGACCACCGTTTCCTGGAGACGGTCTTTCGCACCTGGATTTGTTTTACGTATGCACCGCAGGTGCTATGGTGAAAGTGGACGAGGTCAACCAGTTCACTTTCGCAATGGCTTTAAATCACTGATTCTGGACATGGGGACAATATAAATATATGGGTGCGGGAGGCAATTTGGAATTTGGGTGTGAAGAGCGAAAAATGCTCCGTGGCTCAAAACTGAGTCATATTAAGACTTAACCGATTCCTAATTAGGACAATACTATCAATTACTAATTTCACTATAGATTCCATCCACAACTCATTAACTTTTACTTCGTGGAAAGGCGCTCCAATGAACTTTATATGTATTTGCGTGTATGCATATGCACACATGAACAATACTTGTATCATATTGTTTTACGCCTGCCAACAAAGTTGGAAGAGGTATATGTATTCACTCATGTCCTTGTCTGTTCACACACTATCTCCAAAAGTTCTCAATGAATTTCAATTATATATCGTGGAAGGATTATCCATGGAAGAATTGATTAATTTGGGCGTAGATCCAGGAATTTCTTTTTTTTTTTACAATACCCGCATCATAAATATGCATGATTTGATTGTTTTGTTTAACGGCACATCGATCCCAGGTGGGTCATAGCTATGTATGAATCTATTATTATTCAGTTTTTAGTGACAATGGCGTTGGAAGAGGTATGCGCCGAGTGTTTTCTAGTTTTACAAATAATTGGAATTGGCGTTTTAAACAAGAGCTTAGGTCAAGGAAAGTTGACAGTCTTCATACAACCACAAATGCGACCGGGAGAGTACAGACATTTCCTTCGGCAAATCTAAAATGATCGGATATTTGTTGGGTTTTTTTTAACGTCAAATTCGGTTTTAATTTATTTTTGTTTTGTTTTAGACTATGAGCCGCAGCGGTCAAAGGAAATCTCGCTCTGCAAGTTCAAATACCGACCAAAGCTCTACTCACAAGAAATATGGCGAAAGTGGAAGTGAGTGTGGCTCAGAACAGCAAAAGGAGGTGACGTCAGAAAGCGAAGTTGTCACGTTGGATATTTTCGACGATTCTGTTTGGGACATTGACCTTGAAGCAGAAGGTGAGTTGCGTTCACATGACCAAACCCTGCACTTGAGACAATGGCAGATTAACCATTAGGCCGAGTGGGATTAGCATAGGGACCCGTAAGGGAGGGGGGCCCCGACAGCAAAAGAATGGTTTAACTGAGTGTTATACGTGAGTATTTTTTAATGATATTTCAGTACTTTTGCATATATATTATACATCTAGTTCAGTATACATAGTACAACGATATAATTTATGTAACTTTACTTAACGGTGAGGGTGAGACATGGGGCAAGGCCAAGGGGAGACTAGTTAATCCGTCACCGACTTAGGGGCGAACAATTTATGAGATTTGGATGGTCTCCATAGAAATGAGAGTTCTGATTTTCTTGTACGATTGAGTTTATTCTTTTCCATGTTTTTGTTTTTTTCAGACAACTTTAATGGCTTTAGTGCGTTTAAACCGTTTTAACTATTTATATTGCAATTCAAATGTTTATTTTCTGCCCATCAAAGTGAGATTTTAATGCAGTGGCTCCTGTAGCCATATTTATTTATATAATATGCAACGTGTATGTCTATATTTGTCTAACATTTGTCAAGGGGGATAACTAAATGCTAATTATAGAGTAGTCTCCCCCTTTTTCCAAATGCGTAACAAAATCAGGGTTCATTCTGTTTGAACCTAAACAAGAAAATGCAGAGCAACAATGTTTGATATTTACAAGTACAATGAAATGGCAAAATTATTCAAATAACTCATTTTTTTGACGGCGTGGGTAAACTAGTTTATTAATAAAGATGAAATAAATGAACTGGACAGTGATTGCTGAATGAATTTCTTCATTTCAAATAGCTCCAAATCAATGAATCTTACAGTCTATGATGCAGACATGAATATTGTAAAGGAAAGACATTTCATTATCACGAAAGAGAATCTAATGAACTGTATTGAGAAACTACGAAAAAATAAAGACATCACCGAGAAAGGTCAACCCATGGAGAGGACTGCCTCCGCTGCTCCCAAATATATTCCTAAAAAATCTACCACCTACAAAATTCAAACAATCAATATATCCCACCCACTACTACCACCTCTAGTCAAAGTCACAGGGAAAAGATTAAAAAATTTTTTTAAAATGATAGAAAACAAAATCGGAGAGGGTGTCTGCTGTGTCGACATCCTCTGTGAAAAGAACAAAGGTTTAGGTGAATCCTGAGCATGCTAATGGTGATCGCTTCCCGACCAGCTGGCCAAGAAATCCTGTGCAACTTCTCCCAGGACGATACCCGAGCATGTCACAAGGACCCGCGAAGGGTCGTGATTCTCTGAACTTCGAGGCCATGGCGGTTTCGAAGAACAGATACTACACTTTGAGCTTAGCCAAAAGGCCGCGAAGCCTACTATTAGAATGTCCTGACGTGGTTTCGCCTCTTCTCAGCATATTATTGGCTGGTAAGCCGTGCTTTGAATCAGATATGTTCCCTTGTTTATGCTGATCCTGGGGGGGGGGAGGTTGTGCGTGCTAGATTTTACCAAGTAGCAGGACACGTATTTGTATAACTATTAAAGTTATAAAGGACAAAATTAGAACCAATAGAATTAGAACAAGAGATTTTCTTCTACAACGCATGCCTAGTAGATCATTATGTTAATGCACAAGTTTGAACATTAATAGTTTCGATTCACCTCCATTTACCGAGAACACATTCAGTTGTATTGACTCTAGAAAATGTACTAAACATTATGGTACGTTAAGGTGTTTGATTATAGCAGATTGTCTATGAAAGATGACAATAACTACGTCCTGACCAAGATCAGTGTTCCTACCTCAAACTATACCTTATCCCTAGCAAATTTTAAAATATGGCAGCAAATAAAAAAGACAAGCGAACCGAATCGCTAAATATGTTTTATCTATTATATAAAGCTGGTTCTGTTCGTTACTGTGTAAGGGGCCCCTTATTGATGCAGCTTAACCAAATTTAACACGAATTTGGCATGCACACAATGGACCTAAGGTAATGTTTTTAAGTAAAAAGTTTTGACTAAAAGATTGAGGATTTTAGAGTATATAGAGTTGTCTATTTACAATGTCAATGCTAAACTCTTATTTTTCGTTCAATATACATACTAACTGGAACCCACCCGCAAGCGTTCATGTTTAAGTGAAATTAGTTGAAACTTTTAATATGGTTTCAATGATAATTCATTTTTAGCTTTAAATTGGGTATCAGATTTTACTTTTTTTTTTATTTACTAAATTAAACTTTTAATGTATATTTAAAAACTTGACCTTTTGTTGTTTTTTTTTTAATTTTCTCAGGAAAAAAAAAAAAAAAAAAAAAAAAAAAAAGGTATAGATCTATTGAGAACTGCTTAAGTTAATAATTCACTACCGTTGGAAATGTAAAGCAAAAGCCCTTTTTTACCACTGACTTTTTAGAAGCCAAAGAACCATTCGACCATTCCGGGCGTGCGACCTACATTAATCGATGTCGACAACTGGGCGTTACTCCAATCAGTTATTTTCTTCGACATATGAATGACAAGGATCTTGATCTTCGCTATCATGGCCTAGGAAGTAAAGGAGCGAGAGCAGTGACCCCTACGATTGCGGTAAGTTCAAGAAAGCTTCCGAAGAAGGTTTATTGGTCACTTTTGTTGGGGGGGTTATCCACAAGGGAAGGGAGGATATGGTTGAAATAAAACTCCTAACCAAGTAAAGGATTTAGGCTTAATTCAGGTATATGGGTTTGTAAAAAAAAATACCTCAGGGAGCTCAACGCTCCTGCCTTGCACAGTTCTAGGTCAACCTTGGGAAAGGTATATCACCTGCCAGAGGGTTGCAACACAAAAGTGATCAGACGCAGGGATACCATCACCTGGTCGATCTGTGTACTATTTTTCGGATTCGCGCTGAAAGAAATGTCCCATTTTCACCCTTTGGGTGATGGAACACCCAGACTGGTGTGCCCGGTCTTCCTCAGATGGACGGGACCAGTGCAAAGTTGGTTCCTAGATACTCTGAACACTTTGGGACTGTCACATCCTTTCGTCCCGTTTCCCCAAAAGTATATAATGTGTCCAGACCCAGAGGCTGCACCTCTCCATTACACTTAAGGTAGTTTAATTGCCGGATGCCCGAGATCCGGTCTAATTCCGTACCCCGAGGGGGGATAAATAAATCATCATAGGCCGATTCATAATATCTTATTCCCTGATTAATGTGCTAGGAAGATTCATCTATAGTAAAATACAGGATAAATGGTAATTTCCCAGAGAAAGAATTTGATTAACGCTGTAAAGATTTGATACTCGGTTTTTACAACGGAGGTTACAGATTTTAAAAGAAAACCAAAGTCCTTTTGCCTAGATAATACCGCTGATGACAACTCAGACCTTGGCTATGCAGGTGCAGCTCCCCTGAAGCTAACGCGTATATATGTGGTCAGATGTTCTCTTCCCTGCGGGGCCTTACCCAACATAAAAGGAAGGGTCACCCGAACCTACTGGATACAGAGCGGAAAGCAGGCGGCAGACCTACTTGTCCTAGAATATCAAAGATATACAGACATGTGTGAAGCCATCGTCTCCCGATTAAACGGTTGCACCCCAGAGCCAAATGGCTCCAAATTCTAGAGCGTCAGTATACGAGATTTAACAAAAGTACACTTAAAAATTCGTTAGGGACTTAATTCGTTACTGATCATGTCGGGAAATTTGAACAATATTTGCATTAAAATACATGTAAAGTCCCACCCGATTGTCAAATGTAATTTGTGATACGAGAGTTTTTATAATAAATGTTTGGATGTTATTTGGATAGACTAAAGTTCTCACGAACCGCAAATAAGTTTTTTTTAATGAGACGCCATTCAGATGAAAGGGTCCATTATGAACCATCAGTACCGGCAACACGGATAGTCGCCCAGGGCGCCAAGTGCTAGGGAGCGCCCGTTATGCGTCTGAGAGGATATTTCAAATACAAATGAAAAATAATTAAACAGAATAAAAACAGTCAAAATAAGAATTCCCTTTTCAGGAAAATATTTTCTGTAGTGGTGAAACTAAGAAACCGTATGCAAAGGAAATTCTCATGACCAACAACAAGCTCAGTCAGACTTTGCTAGCTTGATGGGATTAGTGCTCACCATAGATGGGCCTGGGAGAGAAGGTAATAATGAAGCTGTTATATTCCTCAAATGATGATCTGAAACTGATGTGTCGGAACGGTTCTCTTACCCGATTATTGTAATAAACTTTTTATTCCTATATATTTATTTTACTTAGTGCAAAACAAATACTACATCTTAGGGACCCTAGGACCAGCCTGGTGAACCATCTAAATAAAGTCAAAGTAGTATATAAGGATGAGGTTTTATTCTAGAACTTATGTTTATAAAGGACAATGCCCTACTAATTGATTTTTTGCTTAGAGAGGTCGTAATCTTTTTTAATTAACTGCCTGAATGTGTGCATTTTCCTCTAATTTGCAGTTCCGAGTTTTTTACTCCACAATTTAAAACAAGTGAAACGGGTCCTTCCAAAAGTCAAGGGAAAGTGTGGGATAAGTATCTTGCTACCCCCAGGGGAGGATTGAACCCCCCCCCTCCAATGTAATTTGCGGGGCGTGGGGAGATGAACTTAGGAACGGATTGTTATGGATTTGCATTGCATGATCTGACTATTTGCAGACCAGTTGCCACATACAGAAATTGGACTTAACGGACAATAATCTCAGCCGCCGGGGAGGACTAGCACTGTGCGAAATGATCAAAGAAAACTGCTTCATATCCGAGTTGGTGAGTACGAAACCATTACATGGATTCAGTTTAGCATTAACAGTGATAGATTATTAGGATATAAGAGATAAAAATAAAAAGCAGAACGTTTGAAACGTCCTGAACAGAAGGTGATTGATAAATAACTTCTACCCGTTTATACCAGATACCCAAAGTTGAAATCTACAAAACCGTTGTTTCGGCTGACGAAGTTTCCGGACTCATTTTTGAAAGATCCTCTGCATTCTAAATCTTAAATGGATAGGATTTTAAGATCAGATTCGAATGCAAGTATGTAAAGAAATAGTTCCAGGTCACCCTTGGGCAAGGTGTAGGACCTGCTAGCCTCCCTCTGGTATTCCAGGGGGTGGGGTTACAACACAAAAGAGGACGCCATCACCTAGTCGATCTGTCGGTGCTACTTTCCGGAATTGCAGAAAGTCCCCCCACTAATCCTGGGGGATAGAACACTAAAGCTGGTGTCCCAGTCCTCTTAGGTAAAATATGTGAAAATCAGTGCATTTAAAGTAACCATCTTATTTTATGACAACCTCTTCAAAGCAGCTTCTCTATAGCGTTGACAGATCCCTGTGAGGAACGTATGGAAGAGGCAAATAAGCGAGGTCCAAGTACTAAGAGCTAGTGGATCAGTGCTGGATAGGGGGGTGATGTAGGGATAGCTGTGAGCCCATTAAAGTGGGGTGTAGAAGCTTTACAGGCCGCTCGCCGTGCAGGGTCTTAACTGCTTGGCATCACTAGAGCCGCATGAAGGAAATCTGTCGAGGCTGCAGAGAGGGCCTCTAGATGGCTTTGGATCAGGTGGAGTGATCTGGAGGCCAATGCTTCTGGGACACGAGCCAGGGTTCGATCAACCCTGGCTGGGTCGCCCGAGCGAGGGTGTATGACGTTGAAAGACCCGAAACCCCCAATGACCTCAGGAACATCACTGATGTGTCCCAGCGCATCCTAGGATGTCTCTTCGAATCATTATGGGTGGGGGTTCTTTAATTATTTTAGTTAGGATTTTGTTTTCAATTATTCTGTGATTATGAACAACTTTGACCATTTGTTGAATTTTGTTTAAAATCTCGACGCCAGAGTTTTTCACTTCAGTTTGGAGAATATTTGAAGAGCTTAGCGGAAAAAGTACCGAAGTCCATGCCATTGCATTAATTGATCACAGTTCCCCCACCCATGACGAAAAGAAAATGTAAATTTTCCAAGATTCGGACAGTATCATTTCCCTTAGTGGGATAGAATATTTGACAAACGCTAAATATTACCAAAAGTATAGTAACAAACGAAAGGTTTGTCTGCAATATCAGGACAATTTATCAGAGTAGGTAAATTAAGAGTTATGTAGGTGACTTGTTTCAAATGTAGACTGTCACTCTCAGCAAGGTATTGTAAATAATCATTTGTGAGTAGCTGACCAGGCCCTGCACTGAGGGTGACCTGAAACTCTAGATAGTCTGTGGGAGGGGGGGGGACAACCTGGTTACTACAGATTTATTATGACCAGTTTAACAAGTTTAGAAGACTAGCAATCGTGTCCGTCAGTCAAATTAAGTATAAGTTAAAAATATTTACATTACTAATGGGACACGGTCAGAAGTAAGATTCAACTATTTATGTTAGCAATAACATTTTTACAAATTTAAAAAATAAAAAAGTGTCCCACCTTTTATCAACAGCGATTTAAATCTTACTGAAATTTCCATTACTACGTTCATTTCCCTGTCTAAACGACCAAGTCAGAATTACATTTAGAGATTTGTTTAAACCGTAACCAAAGAGCGACCAAAGACAAAATACAATTTATATGTTGAGCCTCAAGAAGCTGTCTGAAGGTTTGGATCACAGAATGTTAACAGCAGTTAGGATTCGTCAAGCTGGGTGATTTTATCAATATGTGAAAGCCACTCTTAGGCCGAGCCGACATTCACAGAGCGTTCTTACAGAAACGAACTGGCAAGCAAGTTTTCTACCAGGTTGTTGATGCAATTCTAAATAAGTCATTCTCAAGGGGGGCAATATCGCCCCCAATGGCAAAAAGGTTTAGCTGAGGGGGCAATAGATTGTCACATGCAATTTCTTTTTACTGTGATATAGAATGAATTGTGGCTTTCAAATACAACTGAACAGCTTTATCAAAACATGTGGTCTGAAATGGATAAAGTGCTGTTGTGCTTTCCAAAATCATATTTGGTTGAATGTGGCTTCAGTGCAGTCAATACAATATTTACAAAGGAAAGAAGTAGAATAGATATATGCATGCTAGAATACTAAAACTCACAAATATCAATCCAAATATTGAGAATATAGCAATAAAGCATCAAGTAAAGGGTCACATTGAATAAACTACGCAAGTAGAAAGTCTTTAATTTCATGAAGAAATTTTGTTGTTTTTTTTTGGGGGGGGGGGCGATTGATTTTCTAAAAAGAAAATAACCGAAAGGAGGGAAAAGGTTGAGAAACCCTGTTCTAAATCGAGATGTGTTGCATACTTATGATCTAGTTGATAAAACTTGGTTAAAATTAGCAAAGGCCAACCAGATTCAAGCCACGCGAGAGTTACTTGATATCTCTGCAGTTCGTTTACAGAGATTATTTTAAGTCAATATTTATAGTTCTGTACAGACAGAAATTCGATTTTTACCGCTGCGTCTCGATCTTCGACGTATTTGTTGAACAAAGGTCAGACAACCGCTTGACATCCGTGACACTGACCCCTCGAGACCATCGGCGAAACTGCGGCCGACTACAGTAAGATGGCGTGATTATCTGGACAAATTCAGAATGATTTGGCACCGTGACGCTCAAAAGCGAAAAAGCTGGCAGACCATGGGGAAGGCCTATGTCCAACAATGGACTGATGATTACAACGACAAGAGATGGAAAACAGTACAAGTAGTTTATTGTATAAAAGTGCAGTTCGGAATTATAACTAGTATCTAGCAATTCAAGACTGATTTTCTCTGCAGAATGTTTTTATATATTGATTAAATGTAAACTTTTTAGACGTTACTAGACAGATTCTAGCGTAAAAGACTACATTTTAAAGCAATATGCTTGGAACAGGTCTAAAAACCAGTTGAACCAATGAAATTTGGAAAGATAAGTCATTTTGATAAGTCAGGGGGGGTACGTTTAGGCATAGCCGATCGGGCGCCAGATGTTTTAGCACTAAGAAAATTGGTCTTTTATTCTATTTTTAAATTAAAGAGTTGATACACAAAGTAACATGTGTATCTAATTTTGAAACTAAAAGAACTAACGTTTACTACTCACTACTAAACTACTCAACTTAACCTTATTTTAGGTTGTAGTGGTTAGTATGCGTTACAGGCTCTCAAATTAATCCCGATGGAAGCTTTATGAAAAATGTCTAAGTGAAAAAACATGTTGGCCCGTGGATATCTGTGCTTCCAACTTTTAAAAGTATTTGCACAAAAGCACTTTCACTTTTCATGAGACATACGATAGTGAGCTGGAGTTACGGTTCAAGTAATTAGAAGTTACTTGTTACTTTGTGCAACCAGTGAACAATACGCACAGTCTGCCAACCAGGATTACCCCGATATAATATAGGCGACGAGGTTGGGGGGGGGGGCACTAGACAGCGTAACACAAATTACAAAATGGAACGACTCAATCTTAGAACAGCAAACAAAGCTGTTAGAATTAATGCTTAATCAAATGGAAACATCGTACACTGGACACGATTACAAAATCTATCGTTGAATTTAAATATGACCATAAAAATGTCATAATCCTCGAAGCGTGGTACAAACGCTATGGAGATATTTAAAAAGAAGTGCGCGGACTGGCCAGGATACGATCTTTTATTTTTACTGATATGAAAATTAGTAATTATTTCCCCCCACTTATTTCGGCTAATGTTCTTACATTGGTAAGAATCTGCTGCTTGAACATTTTAATTCTATTGACGGTTCATTGTACCTTTTTTTTCCTCATCAGGTGCTTTCGTCAAATAAGTTGAATAAGTGTATACGGTATTTGTGCGATGCAATCATACAGAACGACGTGCTGACGCATCTCACGCTATCAGGTAAGATTCTGGGGAAAACCTTTACGGTATGTTTTTTACGGAAAAATTGTGATTGATTGTTTTGTTTAACGGCACATCGACCGTTGGTGGGTTATTTAGTGCCGAATTCAGTAGGGGGTGTGAGACTTGAAGGGGGGGATCCCAAATCCCAAATCCCTGAGACAAATGCCACGAGGACCGGGATAAGCTGGTCAGTGGTCAAAAGCTTCTCAGGACGAATCCCGAGCATGCTAATGGTGATCGCCTCCCGACCAGCTGGCCAAGATATCTTGTGCAACTTCTCCCAGATTTCCGAGCATGCCACATGGACCCCGAAGGGCCGTGGTTCTCTGAACTTCGAGGCCATGGCGGTTTCGAAGAACAGATACTACACTTTGATCTTAGCCAAAAGGCCACGAAGCTATGGCAAAATTGTGAAGTATTTGTTTTAATCTCGCCTAGTTCAGTTATTCCAGGTTATCTGATCTGATGTACAAACTAAGATGCTCGACATTTCTTCAGTGAACTGGCAGGAGGGGGGGGGGTTGAACGTTAATTCACTCATTAACCAGAATTCAAATGTTATTCCCTTTTTGTTTTAGAGAAAGTCCGTACTCGTTTCTAGTAATATAAAAAAGAAATTGAGAGACGCGTGCAAAAATATAGCACATATTCACCCCAGGAAACAGGCTATCACTAGATAGCACGTTTACATTACATTTATCTTAGTGTGGAAAAAAAGTATACAAGCACACATTTTACACAATATCTAGGGCCTTAAACTTTTGCGGTGGTGTAATAAACAGAATTCTTAAATCATTTACCTCTGTTGATAGCACTACATATTCCGATAATCTATTCCAAAGTTCTTTCCCGCCTAATCCCAACTTGTTTATTTGGGGGTTTTACCCTTCCATCATTTAATGTGTATATGCTGTCCTGGAGAGATAGGTTAGGTCCCATTGAGCAAATGCGGTATTATAGTGATTGAAAAAGAATGTGAGCGATACAAGAATTCTTTTGGTGTAAGGAATACTGTATGCCTGGGTTACGGAAGGATCTGGCTAAGACTAGGATAATCAACACGAGGCCAGCCTTTTCCCCAACCCCCCTAGTCTGCCATTGTGCCACATTCGGTAGTAAATTACGGAATTTAAGTCTTGAACATTCCTTGATAACCAAACATCCCAAGCTTGACCTGGAACTGCACATTTTGGTGCAGAATTAGATCGACGCTTCACGATCTTTTTAATGTAACAATTGTTTTTCCAGTAGATTCCTTACGGAACATAGGATCGCAACCACTTTGCTGCGGTTTCATTAGCAAGTGTTTCTTTTACAGGGTGAACCTTCACCTGGGCTTGGGACCAGCTGTGACAACTGCCAAGCTGTAGGTTTTTTTTTTATAGTAATCTTATCTCAGATGGACTGTCTTACAGGGTTAAAGAGCTGCAACTAACCAGCTATTTACAAATAGCTGGGGGAGAAGTGTATTCATGCCTTTCCCAAAGGCATTAGTGCAAAGTCTCAGCCGAAACGCGAACCGCTTATTTGGTGTCGGTAACAGTTATGCCACAACACCTCCAATGTGTCCACTCACTTTGTTATGCACATTTCCCTTAGATGAGCCATACAACCCCTTCTTGGTGGTACAAGTTCAGGTCATTCTGGTAACTGTTAAAGACTTTGGTTCCTTTTGCGGAGAACAATTTTCTGGCATCGACTTTATAAATTACATGGTGCCAAAAGTGAATCCTCGATGTAGCTAATTGTCAACTTGTAATTGTTACCCGATCCTAGTGCTGGATTAAGGCATGGGATTTAACTCAGGCGTTTCCGCCAGCTGGGGGCCTCCAGAGATTAAGTGAAATTTTATTTCATTTGTGAATGCTGAATCAATTTAAAAAAGAAAAAAATGGTGGTCAATTAATATACTAATGTATATTTGCTATCCGCGCCACTTCGGTGAACCATAGCATGCAAACCCTTGGTTTAAAAAGGTGAGGGTCGGCTGTGCGCACATCGCACTTCACCTTAAAATTCCATTGCGCAGACTTCAGGGTATTCACGTTCAGGCCCCACCGCCTTAGGAGCTGAAAAGACGTGGAAAACCATTCCGAATCTTCGTTAGCGGAGCCAAGTCATTCATATGTGTTGTAGTAAACATACCAGGGCAAAGAGAAACGCAAGCTGGAAAAGTACGAAGATCAGCGAGGGTAATGCATAAGACATGGCTGGACGACCAATTTATTTCCTATCGAAGTCAGATGCCAAGTTTTTTATTGCCAACGCCACCTCAGATTGGCATCATCGGGTAAGATTTAAGAGAGGATATCAATAAGGCAGACGTTATTCATAGTATAGAGTAGACTTCTCAAGCCTAAATGGCAAATGACTGGCATCCTTTTTATATCATTAGGAATGAACACACACTTTTGAACTAACCTTCAACACCATTTAAAAGAGCTAATTAAAATCTTAAAACATTTAAGTTTTGTTTTTTCGGACATACCCACACGGATTACAAATCATTCAAGTAACTGTCAAAGGCTTTGAGAGAACAATATTCTGTCATTGACTTTGCAGGTTACGTGGTGCCAAAGGTGTTACTCAGTGTAGCTAATTGGCAACTTGTAAACCGATCCCTTCGAATGACTACACATGAGCCTTCGACAGCGTCATTAGATTGTTCCCCCGTGAATCTGTTTGCAGATAAGATTCTAGTGGATTGACTTCGTTATCGGCCTCGATATAGGCTATGGACTGTTAAGTAAGAATTACCGAGTACTTTGAGATTACCTTTTGGAATGCAAGGTCTCCAACAGTCTGCTGCGCAGAGCCTACTAAAAGATTCTTTTACCCCAATACCATTTGTGTTCGTCGGGAAGTCAACTAGAATAAAATTGATTTTTCTTCTTTCAGCTAATGACTTAAATGATTATGCTGCTCCTGTTCTGGGAAAGTTAATAACGGTAAGTTTGAGACTTTTACAATATTTATTACTTTATTTTAAAAAAATTAGAATCGATATTGCTCATACCTTCCTTTCGTCCCATAAAGAGTTATAGTCTCCAAGACGTTTAACAATTAGCTACACAATATCCAGGAAGTTGTTTCCGATTGAGAGATCTTTCATTTTTCCGCCCATATATTTATGTATTTACTCATGTTTGTCCGCACAATATCTCCAAAAGTTATCAATGAATTTGAGAGATTGTTTCATATACTAATATATATATTGTGGGAAATCAAAACTTACAATTAACTCCCTGATTTCCATTCAGTAATTAGTATATGGCGTTGGCAGATGTATGCGCTCTATTAGTGCTTTCTAGTTGTATAGTGTATATAAGGTTTCCCATCAAAGCAAAGAATGAGAAGTGATTGTCATTTTAAACGTAAAATCACCAAGATGTTCTTAATACGCAGAAATATTTAGTCCTCTTAATATTTGCCATACTTGAAAAAATGCCGAGTAGACATATTCTGCCTTTTAAAAGTCAGCGTTGGAAATACAGTCTTTACCTGAACTCCAGCGCCAAACAGACAACTTTTCACCCTGCAAAGCCACATCACAAGCCCAGAAACCTTGGGGCAATTGAAATCATTCATAATCTTTTTGTTCCTACAATGTTTCGGCCGATCCATTTTACGGCCTTCTTCATCTGTAATATCTATAAGGATAGAGGGTCTTTTTTCCGGTAGTGCAAAGCAAAAAAGAATTGTAACAAACAAGTCTCTTGTTCAGGATTTGAGAGTTTCCTCTGTAGACAATGTGTGGGGTGGGGTCTTATTTTATCTTGGGAACAACATTTACAAAAAGAGTTCAATTGTCTGAAAAAACTTTGAATGTTAATGACTTCAAAATTATAGAGGAGCCCAAAGGCGTTTTCCTTTTTACATGCTCCTAGGGTGGTGGCGAGCGTGCTAATCTCAAGCCGTGGACAATTTAATCTCCAATGGAAACTAAAGTTTCTAAAGTCCTAATTCACACGTGCAAAATTCGGGAATTGTTTTATGGCATTGCAACATTTTTATCAGTGTTATATTGAATCGGTATTGAAATAAGCGACAGATCATTTCTCGGGAGTACGAACCAGAAAAGAGCATATATACTGATCAGACAAACCCTTTGCTTACCGTTTTCTGGTTTGCACTAAGTAGTGAAAAGTGTCTTTCCATACGAAAGGCTGTAGAATGGATCGACCGAAACATTGTTCAATAACTTTATCAACTCTTGGCGTCATATGAATATAGCGTCAAGTGGTGGGCAAGCTTTTTATTTTTAGGTAAAAATGGTAAGAAATAGGATTGGCTGCTGCAGGGTCAAACTCAACTTTAACTTCTATTCCGACTGAATATGATCACTGAAACTTGTATATATAACAAATACAAACTTATAAATATATATTTCTTGTATAAACGAATTTATTCGTTAACAGCTAAGGCTTATCAGTTTAGCTCAGTAAGAATCTCCTGGAAATTAGTTGGTCGTGACTTCAAATCATGGTAGGGGAATGTGGTTTTACACTCCCAATTTTGGTGAGGATTGTTTTCCTACCGTAACGAGAACAAAGTCAACTCCAGACTTTGTACTGGAGTTTGACAAAAACAAAAGCTTCAACCATTTGATGACTGATGTAGGCATCTTGAGGCTCTTTATGATTTTGAAAGATATTTAAGCTTCGATATCAATTAAAACTACAGAATCTGGAACTGAACATCAAGCGTAAACTTTTCCATTACAAAAGTGCTTTAATCTCATAAGAGAAATTAAAAGTTGTTATAAAGATAAAGAATTGAAGTGATGTGTGTATAGAATGTTACAAGATAAGACGGACTACGTCGTGGCATCTAATCAGTGTGAGACTAATTAATAACGAGATGGCAGATAAAAGAACCCTATATATGTTGGGGTAGCAGACCAACGAGAAAAGGAGATAGTTCACACAGATAGGGACAGAGATACGTCCATCCGAGGATAAACTTGAAATCCACGCTGTAGTGATCACACAAAACACACACATACACATACAAGAAGACTGACCAGTTTTCTTCTCCCAACATACGCTTTTCGTCCCAGTATTCTGTTGAGCTTTGAAACGAAGTTCTGTCGACCTAAGTGAGAGACTTTTCTATGCATAGTGTTCAATTTGTCCCAGTAGGGATATAAGGTATCGGAGGTTCGCAACGTTTTTTCGTACACAGTACTTTTCTCGGCCGTACCTACACACCTAAAGTGACCCTCTGTAGATGTTTCGGCCAGTACGATGCATCTGTCACAGAAAACATCCCGGCAACTCCCTGTCCTGTAAGTACCTTCAGAGTTAAGACAACTCTACAAGTCCCACCACCGAAAACGCGACACTTAGATACCAATTGTAACGGTTTTCGATTCGACTCAAAAGCGATTTGATTGATTTGTTTAACGGCATATCAATCCTGGATATGTTATTTAATGCCGAAATTTGTTTAAAATATTTTTTTAAATAAATAAAGTCTTGCGACTTTGGTGAAAGCACAGGTGGCCCCTGGGAGGCGGGGGTTCTACTCCTCTGCAGGAGATGCAGTCGGCGCAATATAGGCCCCAGCCGACAGGACTGCAGTTTGATTTGGCTAACGAGATTTGCTTTTAGTAGAAGAATTAAATTAGCAAGTTGTTCTCTTGCAGAATGTCAAAAAGCTAGAATATTTGGATTTGAGCCACAACAAGTTTGAGAATCGGTCAGGAGAAGTGTTGGGTCCGGCGTTATCTGGAAATACCACCATCAAACATCTGAATTTAAGCTGGAATAATATGAGATCAACTGGTTTTGAAGCTTTGGCAATTGGAATCAAGGTGAGATTTGAGTTTAGAGATTTAAAATAATTTGTTAACAGATCCCACTTTAAGTCATACTAGGGATCCAGAATTGTTAGTATAAATTATTATGTCTTAATCTTAGAAGTATTGTGCATTAAAATAAGATTCTATGGAAGTCTTCAACGTGCAAGGGTTCACAAATTTCTACTTTGGTTCGGACACCCAATAAATAGAATACGCAACTTAACCACCGAGCCTGCTGAATATTAGTCTAATGGTAACATTTTTATTTTAGCTTTTTTTATCACATGTTTGTAAACTGTCGGCATTTCAGTTTACAAAGTGAATTTAGGGTCAGAGTCCATTCTTAAAGATCATGCAATGTGTTCATTTAGTATCTGACATTTACACCTAGTGTGCGATAGCACTTGACCTTATATAAACCAGGCGCGGATCCAGGGGGCCGGACTCACCCATTGCTTAGGCAAAATCTAAAAGATGTTATCAATAAAATCCCAAATAATCCCAAGTAATCATAAATTACCCTTTATAAATCTTTCATTATTGGTTCTGTAGTAAATCAAAGATCTGATCCACCCCTGATAATCGTATGGGAAACAAGATTTATACAATATTTTAGATCTTAAGCCAGCTTGATTGAGATTTCTCATGGAGGTTTCGTCAATAATAAACAAAATTGCAACAGTTTCTGTATTTGATCAGAATTGTTTTGTCATTAAAATCTTTTAGGGCAATTCTGCGTTGATACATCTTGATATTTCTTGGAACGGAATCGACAGAGGAGTTGCCAAGGCTCTGGGAGATGCTCTCAGATGTAATAATACTCTCGAACATTTGGATATTAGGTAGGTAATATTTGCCTATTACAGAACGGGGGATTTTCATTAGGTTTTCACCCTTTTTGTAATTGAGGAGTGCATTGTTTGCGACGGAAGTTACCGTCACAGGAAAGAAGTTTAAAATAAGCATTAAGATTACACCGATTTACTCGACTACTGTCCTCATATTGGTTGTTAGAGTCAATAATTCGGCCGCTGTATTCTCCGGTCTTCAGGTGTGTGTCGTAGTTGATAACTTTCTAGGAATTTCAAACTGAACCCTTTATTCAATCAACGAAGGTAGATGCTTCCCATTCCACTGTCATATCCAGAGGATATCTTGTATCAGTTAATTCGTCCTTGCGATGTTGTCTGCCTCTGAGTATATTACTTGTTTGCACCACCCGACCCAGGTATTGAACCCACGACTGGCAGGTTACTAGATACACTTTTATCCACTAGAACGACTACGATAGACAGGGTACAATGGCCGTTGTGACTAATAGCCAACCATCAGAGCCGGATGCAATGGGCGTGCCAAGTCGCCAGGATAGGCAGTGGTTCTTTGGCAAAGCAGTTCTACTCTCGCGTGGAACCCGAAGGGTTTGTGTCCTCAAGAAGCGCTACAAGGACGTACTGAAGACAACCCTTAAGGACTTGTGAGATCGACACAGGCCGCAGTGGAGAATAGTAGTGCGTCATGGTTGCAAACACTGAGAATTAGCGCCTGTAGAGATGCGAAGAAGCGTGCGGGAGAAACCCAAAAGGCTGAAGGACTGAACTTTTATTTTGAGTCGCCATACTCGTCTCAATTGGCAGCGATGATTAATAACCAAGATGAGGACAATATTCAGAGTAAATGAGTGTATATTTGATAATTCCTCATCGCAAATTCAGGCAAAAAAGAAAAAGAAAATGATAACATTTTATACGTTTCAAGTTAATTCCAATTCAAGTGGCTAGCGAAGTAAAATTGTGTTTGTAGCAATAAATATTATTTATATCGCTTAACCCATTGCAAGGTCGTCGGGACACCACAGATGATTTCATCATAGGTGTGGCAAGGGCGAGATATCCTGACAGAGCCCATCCTCCTTCAAACTGGTTTGGAATCAGAGTTGTCAGTCTGCTCGACTGGCTGCAAATCATAGCTGGAGAGCCCAAGGGCATTAGTGCGAAGTGGGCACAAACTGTCTCAGCCGGAGTTGAACTCCGGCTCACCGAGTCCATTCTCCATACGGTTAACTGTTTGGACACTCCGCACCTCCATAATTATTTTGCTTCTCGCTTACAAGTCATGACAACGAAGATATGTTAACTATTCTTGGCTTTAAGCAGAAGTTCTACCCTGTTTGGGAAGACCCACAATTGAGAGTTATGATTCATGTACGATCTTTTCAATTTTGAAGTGCCTTCAATCTATATTATAATGATCCAATTTCTATTTGTGTTATCGTAACAGCATAAATGGTACATCGTAGAGATTTTTGGTACTAAAAATTAAACTGTTCTAACTTAAATAAAGCGATTCCCAGTCCAATTTGCAACTAAATAGTGTGTGGTCTGCAGAATGAGAGGGAAATATAAATTCTATAAATAGGAAGCGACTTTGCTTAGAGTTCAACGGGCGCCGAAGCCGGCTTTTTAGTGAGTATCAGCATCTTAAAATGTAAGGCAAAAAGTGTTTGAGGCTCACGTCAAACAAAAGATCCAACGTTGTTATATAAGGCTCACGTAGATTTCTTCCATTTTAAGATTAGGTTGCTGTATAACCGACCACAATAAACGTTCTTTTAAAAACGACCACGAAGGTCACGTTTAGGACGTCGTTTAAAATCACGGAAAATAGATTTCTGCAACAACTTATCCAAGATATTTTACCGAAAGGCAAATGTTTAACGTAGTTTTTCCTAAAAAGGTTTCTCCGCTATCCAAAAGTTTGCTTTTGCGAACAAAATGGTGAAAATAGCGTTCAGCATTTGTTTTGCGGGGGAGTCGTTATAGAGGTCCTCTCCTACAGCCAAGTATCTTACCTCCCACCACCCCAACCGCCGATGATTCAGCCTAACATACAATCACCATTTTTGGAGTCTAGGAACACTCAAAAAATGTTCCCAAATAAATTAATGGTAATTGCTTCTTCGCTTTACGCCATTACGGATTACGAAAGGTTATAGGAATACTCTACGTTCGGATAGCGAGGGAAACCTGTACTTTAGAACAACGTGGTTTTTCGAGATTTGCTTTTTAAAATTGCCACAGTAAAGTTTTAATAAGTGCCCAGTTTGATGTGAGGGCCACTTAGTACCAAGCATATTTGACCAAACTGGCGTCTGTCCATACAATATCCCCCAAAGTTCAATGAAATCTTCTGGAAGGGTAGGACAGGTAAGGAAGTTTTGATTGGATTTCGGGGCTTGATCCAGGAACTTTTTCGATTGAAAAATGTCCTTTTATGTATTCACTCCTGTTTGTCCACACTATCCTCAAAAATTGTGAATTTCATGAGTATGAGCCTGAACTCCGGTGGCTGATTCCATCTATTAAAAGGTGACCGTCACTGTCGTAGAAAGAGAAGCGTAGACTAAGCATATTGTTTGGAAGAGGTATATGTATTTCACTTGTGCATGTATGTGTCCACACAATATCTCCAAAAGTTCTGACTTTCAATGACATTTTGTGGAAGGGTGGACCACGGGCTAAGAAATTTATTAAATTGTGGGGTGGGTCCAGGATTTTTTTACAGTTACTTCCTTGGCATCGTAGCTATATATGAATTGATTTTCATTCAGTCTTTAGTGACAGGTATGCGCTCTGAGTGATTTCCAGTTTTAACAAGTGAAAGATATACGAACTTATTTTTCCAGCAATTGCAGAGTGAACCCCGAATGTTCTGTACTCATTGGGCTTGGCTTATCTAGCAACGAAACTTTGAAGGAACTCAAGGTAAGAATACATTATCACAAATCCTCAGACGTTAAAGTGTCATGAAATAAGCAGGTATTAGAAGGCCAAAGAGAAATAGCGTCACTTCAGGCAAACTTGCCTGATATTGGAGTTAGAAGTCAAGTTAAAGACTCAATTTCTATCGCGAACTGAGTCGCAGTTGGAGACGTTTCTGAATATCCAGGTTATTTACAGTCAAAATCGTTTAAAATACGAAAACAAAACCCCGGCAACGTTTTCGATCACGACATCCACCTGAAGAAGGGCATAGAGTACAACGGCTGAAGTGTACAAAAGAAATTGATATAGTAATTAGGAAGTTACGTTTAAAACGAATTGTCTCGCGTCCTATAACAAGTTGGTCTTTGTAATCCAATATTTAGTATAGACTTCAGTGGAGAGAGCAATGATTATGTATTTAAATAATATGACAAAAAAGGTGTTTGGAAACCTTACCATGGATTCATTGCCTCTTGTAAATAGCATAAGATGGGGCTTTTAGGGTGGTTGAAAGTCGATAGTTTTTGAAATGGAAAGGATTTGGGAATTTGGAGTTAAACCCTAGTTTCAAGAGTGGAGTAGGACTTGAACATGGCAGAATAGATAATGTGGAGTTATGAGATCGACTCGACAGATTGTATAGAGAATGGTTGTGTGATATGTCTGTTTCTTAAAATGGGGTATCTTCTAATACTTCAGGGGGCATTTGATTTTTATGGTAATTTAGAAAATTAATATCATGCATAATTCCTAAAAGAGTTATACTGTAATAGGTTCGATATATATTTAAGTTTGATCACTATTCTCAGTGAGGTACAAGCCTATCCTCATTAAATTGTAAGTGCAACTTATCAAAAAGACTACCTCTTTCTATAGGCATTTGTTTTACCAAAAACGTTTTGCACTGGTCAGTGGGTACTTTGCTGAAAAATATTTCAATGGGGGGGGGGTACATTATTCAAGAAAGTTTGAGAACCACTGTTATACCACACAACAGTTTTCTATAAGCGAGTGATCAAAGTCCTCTTTTCATAATGACTAGTATGCTCCAGGGCATGACAAGTGCTTAAGGTTAGAATTCTTATAAAATGACATGAATTGAAAAATGGCGTGTAGCATGAGCACATTTTATTTAAGAATTTTTCTTTCAAGATGGTACGCAATCCAATGGAGAGTGCTGGTTGCTATGCAATTTGTGAAGCTGTGTTAAGAAACCCAAGCCCTGCAATAGAAAAACTGGATTTTCAGGTAAGATTTGAGGATTAAGTTTCATTGTAAAAGATCAAACCCCATTTGCTCTGAACAGATAAGCTTCATATGTAGGCCACATTTGACAGTTATACAAGGGGGTATTTGTGGAGATGTCAGTACTAACTTCACATTTGGTCAGTTGGTTGTATTCCTCATCATGGAAATAAGAGATTTCCCAATGCCAACTCTTCATTCTTTCCAAGCTTGTATTCATTCTCTTTTTTTGCTCCCCCTTTGGAGTGTTCAAGCTTTTATTAGCCAGTCTTTGCACTCTTTCGATGACTGGGGAATATTTATGCATTACTGCCATCTCTTCTCGCGCTCGTTTAATTAGCCTGTAATCTCCTCATAATTGAGCACGGGTTGGGGGTGTAAATAAATGATTACCCAACTGTTAGATTGATGATTATTGTATTTAATCAAAGTATAAGCGTTATTCCCGAAATCGGTGAGCAGTCAGTATGGTATAAAAACAAATTAGCTCCTGATAAAAATACAGTTGAATTTACTGCCAAATTCAAATCATAACCCTAATGTCAATAGTGCTATACAAGGTTGGCGGAGTTTGAGCCCTCGCAACTACGGGGTTAGACTTTCCGATGTCTGCAGACAAGAACTGTACTTCCTTTCGAAATTACTACAGAGCTGTATTAACATTACATGATCAAGGAGGAGGTACGGAGACTTTACAAGGGGAAGTGATTGCTGTAACAAAACATGCACAAGTAAAACAAGTTACAAATGCCAGGGAATGTATGATCATTAGCCCCCTATTATTTTTTTAGTCCCCACCCATTTAGTTGTCATTCTACCCTTCTCTATCAGATGACAGAAGTCTCCCGCGATGTGGATGTTTTTGACTGCCTAAATGTCCCAGCTAAGTGTTATCACGCACAGTCCTGTGCTACAAAATAAAGTTTCACCGAGACACAGGAGTACGCGGTCATTTTTCTGCTAGAGTTATCTCAGACTGGAATAGATTATTGGAGTCTACAGTATCAGCTGAAACATTAGCCCAGTTTAAGCAAAGATTGCAGAAAGACTGGAGAGGTGAACCAAACCGACCCTATGGATTCTACTAAAATACGACCCCTTATCTTTAGTTTTTAAAAAGCCTGGTGTAATCTAAAGGTTAACTCAAATTGACAAGTGACCTGGAGCCAAACATCAGCCGGTCTCAACACTTCATCAAGGGGTAATTACTGGTCGGACAAGTGATACAAATATTTAGATGGCAGGTTGGGGGGCCATACAATCAAACTTTGGGGATAAATTATAGACTATTTTACACCCAACCACACAGATTATATAGGAATAGCTAAGTTCATAGAGAAAGTGTTGCATCAAAGTTTTCTGAATAACTGCGATGTTAGAGACAGTAGCAATGAACGTTTGGTCAGTAAATGTGACTAGCTAAGTTAAAGGAAAGATGGTTAGATAGTGTTGGTCATTATCCAACCCTCTTGTGCCACATTTTTCGTACATGTACCGGGAGAGAAACTAATACTGTACAAAGTATTAAACGGGGGTTTTCTATACACCTGAAGAAGGCCGAAGAATGGATCGGCCGAAACATCATGTTTACAACTCAGTTCAATCGTCCAAAGAACCATTTGAATAAGCGGGAGTTTGGTTGATTTGTTTAGCGGCATATCAACCTTTGATGGGTCATTTAATGCCGAAATCAGTTGGATTGGTTTTTTTTGGGGGGGGTAATAAAATCTTGCGACTTTGGTGAAAGAACAGTTGGCCCCTGTTTGGGGTGGGGTCTTACCCCTCTATGGGGATGCAGTCGGCGAATTCTAGGTCCCAGCTGATAGGGCCAGGAAGTTGTTTGGTCGATCAGAGTTGCTGAACGTGTCCGGTAAATTCATCGTGATTTAATACACTAAATATTTATGCACACCGTGGTATTCATGCAAGTATTCTATGATGTTTGATTGATTTAACGGCACATCGACCCTTAGTGCAGAATTCGGTTTCTTTTTGAATACACAATTTATGTAGACGAACTAGTGTAGGCAAATTAATGTAGAGAATTTGTAAAAATATTAGATATAAAAAGTAAAAGCCCCCTATTTGTGTGCAACACAAATTCTCGCACACCCTGGAACTTTTGTGATTTCGGTTAGGTTCTGGGGTGGTGCAGGTCTTGTCATCTATTTATCGTCTCTTATGTATTTTATACTCATTCAAATTTTAGTCGATAATAGTGAATTCCTTTTTTGGATTCCATTTTCTTGGTTTTAACCCCTTCATTGCTTTTAATACGTCCCATTAATTTTGCACGCCGATGGATCTTCTGATGAGAGTCGGCTGAAGAGTACTTTAAGTTTTTAAAAAGATTTTAAAATATTGACTTTACACCCTTCAAGTTTCCGCTTATTCAAGCCCTACATATATAAAATAGAGAGATTCTGGTTTTTATATTTTTAGAGTAGAGTTTCACTTCCCTTGGGAAGGATAGAATATCGTGTATATAGAAAGTTCTCGATCTATAATGTATTATTTGTTAACGCGAGTAACGCCCCTTGTATGAGAGTAGCGTCCCGTGTTATGGAACGCTTGTGTGTGCGTGCCATGTCGACGCGGACCACGTTATGTTCTTTAAAGTTGAATAAAGCTTGGATATACTGGAGCAAAGTGTTTGATTCACCACATTTATACAAAAACAGGCCATGTCTTATATTCCTGGTTTTTATTCTAACCACCAGAAGTTTTAAAAATTCGAATATCCTTTTCGACCTTAGGATTACTGTGGCGGTGGGATAAGCCACACCATTCTAACTGCTATATAAGAATTGACTGAATAAATTCAGTCAGTTACTATAGCGAGTTTGTTATTTACATATTTTTCTGGTAGTTTAAAAGTTAATTAACCCATCAAAATGGTTATAGAGTATGTTATAAGTGAACGTCATAAGAAAAAACTCATTGAGAGCGGTCATTTGTTTGTCAAAGAAAAGAATGCATTGGCTCGCAAATGTAATTAATATGCGATTAATTTAGTTGGCCATGGAATTACAGGCAATGTAATTACCCTCGATGAATTTACAGTTAATAGTTTCTGAAAAGTTAGTTTGTAACGGACACATACGTATTTTTGCACTTACACTCCCGTCAACAAGTGAAACCACATTTTTTTAAGATATCCATTTCACCGGCCGATATTTCGACCAGCCACACATTTCTTGCTATAAAACGACCGATCTATTCTTCCTCTTTGTTCAGTCAATTTTGTCACCTGACATATCCATGACGGTTCCAGAGACGCGCCTCTCAACTGATTATTTAAGTACACATTCATCCTTAACATCAAACTAAGGACATACTTTACTAAGTAGGATACGAACTCTTTAAATGCATTCTTTCATCAGCTGAGAACTACTTTTGTAGTATCTTCTGTAATAAATATACTTATAGTTGCCAAGTATTTGTATTCGTTATTATCATTGCATTATGTGCAACTTGCATCATACATGTATTTCATCCCTTTACTACATGCATGCAGAGAAAGAAATATCTTACGCGTATCGCTAACATTTACTCTCTCTAGTCTAATCAGCACCCTAGCTTACTATCAGGCCCTAATGGCTATCACTATAGGCAGGCATTATTACTACCACTGCTACTATTAGTTTACCGTTAGAGATTACGCTCTCATCTTTGTTATTGTTTATAACGATAACTATATGGAGTTATATTTAATAATGGGGTTAGAATTAAGGCTATAATTAATTCACTTCCATTTACAAGTTTTGTAGTTAGAATGGATTGGGAGAGAAATGTAGGAATATGGCGAGTTGAGAGGTACAGGGGTGTTGCAAGGCGGATTTAGACTTTTCTTCGTTGTCTTGTCAGACTATTAGCTTACGATTGACTACTTAAGTACTTAACATATCAGGGCTCGGACACCCAGAGTTTCTTGTTGCTAGGCGGATTAATTTTCGCACCGTGTTCTTACATAACTAATACCGTTCAAACAAGGAATATTGAGCGGAGCGGAGTTTATAAAAAAAGTGATCTTTTTCTTTGTAGCACAGTCACGTAAATGAAGACTTTAATGAAGTGTTTGAACAACTGAAGGAAAAGCTGCCTGACGTCAAAGTTATTCATGGAAGCCAAGAGGCTAAGAAGAAACCCAAAGCCATAATCCATCCAATGGCGCTCCTTGTGAGATACCTCGACGACAATAACATTCGATTGGCAGATTGTTTCGGGAAATTTGACGAAGACGGCAGTATGACAGTCACACACGAAGAGTTCCTTAATGGCATAGAGGTGAGTTCTTTTACGTTAAAAGAACGGCAGGAATTAATGCAGTACCGGACCATTTATGATTTGATTGTTTTGTTTAACGGCACATCGACCATTGGTGGGTCATTTAGTGCCGAATTCAGTAGGGCTAGAGTTGACTAGAGACTTGAGGGGGTGAGAATCCCAAATCCCTGTCACTGAGACAAATGCCACGAGGACCGGGATAAGCTGGTCAGTGGTCAAAAGCTTCTCTGGACGAATCCCGAATGCTAATCGCCCCCTCCCCTCGACCAGCTGGCCAAGATATCCTGTGCAACTTCTCCCAGATGTCCGGAGATACCCATGCTACTTAGAGTCCATGGCGGTTTCGAGGCACGGATACTATACTTTGATCTTAGCCAAAAGGCCACGAAGCGATCCGGACCATTTGTCCGGCTTCCAGAAAACCGGCTATTTTTTAAACTGGTGGGCTTCGTAGTTCGCCACTTTGTTTCAATTGTCTTCATATGTAGATTAAAGGATTAATAAAGACAAAACAGACCCTAAATTGTTCTTTACATTGTTTTTATATTGTAAGTAAATATTAAGCTTTAATGTAGTAAAAAGAAAGAAAAATCTGGAAAATCCAGAAATCCGGACTACCTCCCGTCCCAAGCTTGGATAAATGGCCCGGTATTTTGGTAGGAATTTTAGTTTATCGTAAGGTAAGACAGAAGAAAGGGTAAACAAACAAGTTGACGATGGGCAGCAAGGAGCTGTCATTACCTAGGTAGTTAATTATAGGATTTCGCATGAGTAAACACTTGAGCCAATCTTCGTCAACCATCATGACGAGACATGTCTAGGAGCACAGAAAGTAGGTTTATGTCTATAGGAAAGGCACGGGTGTGTTAGCCGGAATTCCGGTGGCAGTTCCATATATATATATATATATATATATAAGAAGAAGGTAACCGTCACTGTTGTAGCAAGGCAGGCGTCAACTAAGCATTATTTGGATGTATTCACTAGTGTCTGTATTTGTCCACATACTAACTCAAAGGAATGGTAGGTCATGGGGTAAGGAGGAATTGATTACATTTTTGGGTGGATCCAGGGATTTTACCGATTGAGAGATAATATATTACTACAAAAGCATCGTAGCTATATATGAACTGATTTTCATTCATTTTTAGTTAGTGTATGGCGTTGGCAGAGGTATGCGCTCCGAGTGATTTCTAGTTTTTAGAGTGCATCCACTTACCTCTTATCCAGAGAAATGAATTACCTGCCAATGAAGAGATGGATTCAAGCCTTTCCCAGGGGCATTAGTGTGAAGTGAACGCAAACAGCCTCGGCCGGAACTTGACTCGCAGACTCCATTTCAGTCATGTATAAGTCAACTTAATGTGCTTCACGTACAGTTTACTGATCTAAGGAATTGTATCGCCTGTTCAAAAACAGTCTTTGAAAAAGTCTTTGCGAATGAAAACAGTTGAGCATAACTGGTCCCGCTAATACGGAGGATCGATTTGTTTAGCGGCATATCAACCCTTGGTCATTTAATGTCGAAATCAGTTTAAAATCCAAAATAGTGTCTTGCGACTTTGGTAAACGATTTTTTTTTTAAATTTTAATTAGAGTCTTGCGACTTTGGTGCAAAACCAGGTGGCGCCTGTTGGGGGGGTCTTACCCCCTCTGCAGGGGTTGCAGTTGGCGTATTCTAGATCCCAGCCGACAGGGTCTAAGACGGAGGTTCATCTAAGGGTCCGATGTCCCATAGAGAACCTGCAAACCCTGCCTTGCATCAAGCCACCGCTCAAAGAAGAACAAAAAGGAGGCTGAAGGGAATGTACCTTTATCAGTGCCAACACTCAAAAATAATCCTATCATTGATTTTCCGTTTAGTGAGGTTTTATTTTATCACGTAACCCAGTGCAGGGTCATCGGGTCACCAGATTTATCACGAGTGTGGTATGTCTGATGGACACTATCCCTCAAGGTGGCCGAGTCGTCTTTTGTTCCTTTTATCGGTGTCGCGCTAGATTCGTTGACAAAGACCAAGATAGTTTCATTTTTCTTTACAAGTCATTGGTCCGCCCACACTTGCAATTTGATTCAGCATAGATGCAGTGGAACGTGTGCAATGCAGAGCAACAAAGTCCCAAATCCAGCATCTAAATTACAGACTCTAGAAGTTGAACCTGAAAACTGGAGTACGGACGAACCCGTGCTGATCAAAATCTCAGGACAACTCATACGGGACAAATCCACAGTATGTCCAAACAAGTTCATGCTACAACCGCGACTTAATCATACGCGGGTACATAGCTGCGAACTTCAAGTGCGGGAAGCGAAAGGGCCAAGGGGGGTACTTTATGGGTGCCAGAGGGTACCATTCTGTGGAACAAACTCAGCCAAGTAATCGTCACATCGGAGAATATAAATTCAATTATCCTCGTTCTAAGAAGAAGCACAATCCGCAGATGGTCATAATATAATACTAATGTACCTAATTGGCCAAGATTGTGATACATATAAATCCGTTAGAAAGTTCAGACACATGCAAAGTTTGTACCTGAATTACAAAATCTGAGTAATGAGGACAAAGTCCGGTTTAACAACCGTCATTTGACCAACGTCTTTTGGGGAAAAGGGGTGATCAATGAATAAGTTACTTGGACAGTGCTCACTAAAAAGTACACATTTTCAAAAAGAATAAGCGTGAATGCTGCCGGACACAAACTAAGGGATCAAATTAACATACGCTTACAGTGCAAATTGAAACCCCCACTAAAAGCCTATTTGGAGGTGGGGGTTTTCTAGACACGAGATGTTGAAATTTTCAGTACTAGCTCCATAAAACTATCAAAACTGGCTGGCTATCTTGAATATTATTCAATATCTAAAAGATATTTTTTTATCTAAATTCAAAAATATCTAAGCTTAAATATAAAATTTAAGTTGTCAACGGGTTTAAAATTATAAACTAGATTTGTACACGGTATGTTATATTTTGTATACGTGTTCGCACTCTAAATGTGTTATGTATAGTCTAGAGCAGTGGTTCTTAAGGGAAACACGCCCCCTGGGGGGTGCATGAGCCTACACCAAAAAATATAATTTCTAATTATTTTGGGAATTCTCTTACCAAGTGTTTGCATAATAGTGATTATCAAATTTTCAAATTTGCAGTACCTATTTCAAAAGGTGAGGGTGTGGGGAAAGATCCAAGTACTTTAGTACTTGGATCTTTCCCCCATATCTCATGATAGTAAAAAAAGGGGGGGTTAAGAACCACTGGTCAAAAGCAAATTGGATAGAATTCTTTCATACAAATCTGATATTTCAATCTTTCAGTCCATTGGTCTGAGACTCGACGATGTCCAAAAGACGTTTTTGCTGAATGAAATGGACAGAGATGGAGATGGCGAAATTGACTACAGGTAAAGATAACATTGCATAGGCAATTATATCAATCTTAATTTGACTTTTTGCTAAACAAATGGAATTAAAAAATAAGCGATGCTGTACTTTAGCACTACTTTATATGGAAGCGTGAATCGAACTGAGCTACCATGGTACCAGTAGCTACTTCAGATGAATACCGAGTGGACTAAGATGACCTAATTTAGCTAGTTAGGAGCTTAGCCGGACTCTCGGGAAAGAGCTTGTTCGGTTCTTTCTACCAATATGAAAACAGGTATATGTACCATGTAGATGTTAGAATCGTCACTAAGCTTATCGTGCGTAAATAAGAAAGAGGCGATCCCCCAAAGAGTAAGTAATGAACAGAAGTTACTCGGCAAGCCACTTGCTTACCAGGTTTCCGACTTCATACGAGTAGCGAAAGTCGTTGCTAAGCATGTTATCGTACATAAACAAGAACATGGGGGTAGATAGACATTCCCCAAAAGCTAAATAGAATACACGGTAAGTTAAATGTAGCATCCGAACTGCGGTTGTGCAGAAGGTCCGGGATCAGAGGGTATGATCTGATGCAGCCATCTGCCTAGAAGGAAACTAAAAAAAACAACCCACGGCCTAGGGGACATTACTGCCATGGACCCCACTTGCTGTACCACGCAAACTCTTGGTGTTGAGACGCACGCCGCACCCTATATTAAGCTTGGTTGCTTTGATACAGAGGCAACACTGTTAAACCGGAATTCATTCCGGTTGCCGGAACTTCTACAGCCGCCGTGGAAGAACTTTTATCACTGCCCACTAAATTTATGTCATGTGGGCCCTGCAACAGACGTTGAATCCCTTCAATTTTCGTTCGCGAAGTCACGCGTTAATGAGAGAATTTCTGTATTTGCAGAAAGTAGGATGAATTCAGAGGAAGTTTTGGGCCATGAGAGAGACTAAGAGTTTGAATAACCAGCCGCATTTCATGCCAACTTCCGGCTGTTTTTGATTGTACAGCAACTTCTTGAAATGAAGATTTCGTAATCCATTTTCATTTCAGGACTTTGCATTTGGCTGAAATGGCAGGAAACTTTTGCAAGGGCATTTCTAGTAGTCTTGCATCTTTCATTCAGAAAGCCTATTAAAACATCTTAAGTATGAGAGTTGCTGAGAAAGAACCAAAACTTCACCAGTAAGAGACGCCAATAGTTTAAGAAAAAGTCTTAAAACTTCAGCGTTTGGGAGTTCATGAAGCTTGTAACGGTTCCAATTAATCTGAGCAACTATGTGAAACATTACACGAGTCATGTTATCGTCAAAACTATTTTTAAATTTAACGCCTAAATAAGGTAGGTCATAAATGATTGCATAGGAGGTTGCAGGAGCAGCATACCTACCTTATATAGGCAACTGCGGTTGCAACTCTTTACTACTATCTTGTAATGTGAACAAGTAAGGGAGCACCCTTTTCTTTCATACACATTTCTACACATGCGAAAGAAAAAGCTCTTTTCAAGATCTTACATGGCCGGATTTATAGGTGGACAAAAGGGGCAATTACCCCTGACCGCCTATACACACAACTATGGTTTTAAAGAGTAGTTTCTTTAATAAAGAAAGAAATTAATAATTACTGCTTGTACTTCCGATCTATAGTAATTGGAATATGGGAATACTAAAACATCTACTTCGAGTCTTGCTTGCATGTATTTATACGTATACATGTAATTCAACACGTTTAACCTTTCTATGTATGTATAACTGGTCAGTTCCAATTACATGCAATAAACGGACTTTGATGTGTAAATGTTATGATTTGCCGTAGATTTTAATTTCTGTGTACGAAGGGCCCATCGAACCTGGGGTGCCCAGCCCTCGGTTTAAATCCGGCCCTGTTTACAAAGTTTACAAAGTTTACAAAGCAAAAAGCTAATTAAAGAATTTCTTTTGCAGTGAACTGGTTCGGTCAAGAATGGAATTTAAAGCCAAGGCCAATTCAGCAGAGTATCTGTTTCCAAAGATTATTCAACCGACTTCCTGATCGATAAAGATGACAAGATTCTTTAGGTCTTATGAACGTCAATTTGACAAGGGTCCGTCGGTTATACTTTTTTATGTCCGTCAAGTACACCAAGCGTACAGATTATAAGGGGGGAAACTATTTAATGTAAATCTATTTAAGGTAATGTCTTATGCATGTCAGACATAAGTAGAAAGCTAATGTTTATTTTAAAATATCGGGGGGGTGGAATCGATTTTCAGGAGATTCGGTCTAGCTAACCTGGCGAACACAAAGTAAAGGTCCAGTTTGGCATTATAATTACATTGTAAATCGACCCCCCCCCTAAAACCCTGAAGTTATTTTCCTCAAAAATGGGAAAACTTCCGGAAGAAATGAATGTCATATTCATTCAAAGCACATCAAAATAAGTAAGAAATAGTTTGCTATCAAAATGCTTCCCTTGGAATTGATGTGCATAAAAAGTACAACCCAGTGTCCGCTGCATTATGTCAAATTCTTCGAACAATTCAGCTTTGCAACCAAAGATGTTGCAGTCTGTTCCTTGAACAGAAAGCTTTCCATACTTGACAAGATGACAACGATCTGCTGACTACCCAGAGAACAATTTAATATTATCCAAAGAAAAAGTGATGAGTCTCCAAAAACTTTGTAAAAAAAAAATCTTCAATCATTTCAGTTATCGCCGCTGAAGTATTACCGAACAGTTAACACCAGGAAGACTGTTCGGCCCATTTTAGATTAATTTATTTTTGAAACAACGATATAACATCTAGCAAGTTGTAAGTATAACTGTTCATTAAAGCGAATCCAGCTCACTTAGTCTTGTTATTTGTTGGTGAAAATGAAGGGAGTACGGTGGTACAGTGTAGGTTATATGGTCTCAACACGGCCATTTCTTTTAATTACCCAAGAGGGGCTTAGTGTCCCAGAACCTCCAGCTGCACGGGTTCACTTTGCTCGTCCCTGATGGGCCCCCCTGTGATCCAAGCATAAATCTTAGATACAGCCTTACCGTATACTTAGTTCCCAAAACCCATCACTGGATATTGCAGCCCCCACCTTTTTGCAAAACTGACATTTATTTATAAGTAAGGACTTTATACGACTCTTTGTACACCTATAATCATGTCTGTAAAGAGAAAGAAAACGTTTTCAAACCCGGTCTACATGTTTTCTAATCAAGAATTTGATCAGTTAACATGTGTGCGGATTAATCAGTAAGTTTGCACTGTTTGAAAATCAACACCGGGTGGGCTTCATTAAAAACAAACCAAGTTATTCGACTCATTGTTGGCTGTGAAAATGCTTCTGCATGCCACCCTGCGAGTGCTGAAGAGCACTACAAAAGAATTTACTTTGAGGCTATAGATACAATGGTTCGTTCGATTAAGGTAAGATTCGACCAACCAAGTTTCAAAACCTTTGCAATGTTGGAAAATCTTCAATGCCATTCATAGCAAGCAATACGGTGATGAGCCGAATCATCTACAAGAGATCAATGTTAATGTCTTGGCAACAGAATTTGAGATCTTGAAAACAATATTTCGTCAAGACAGTTCCAATGACATGAGCAGTTGAAAGGAGCTACAAAAAGAAAGGTTACTCACCGCAAACACCATTCTGATATGTAAACTGCTACCCGTCAATCCTGCCACGACTGCATCACCGGAGAGATCATTTTCACTGGCACGTAAGATTAAGACATGGTTAAGATCAAGTATGTCAAATTTGCATTTGTCAATCTAGGAGTCAATTTTCCCCTGCAGTGCCAACCATGGGGGCGCATCCGGCAACCACTAACTTTATACCCTCCACTTCTCAAACCGTGTCATGGGCCCTGTATTGTGAAACCAATATATAGTTTAATAAAGTGTCATGGAGTAACTGCTACGAAGCGTAGTTAGAAATGAGAACAAGTCAGTACGTGATCAAAAGCCCATATCGTATTACCGGTAGCCGTTAAAAGGGGCCCAGATTTGAAAATAGGGAGGAGTTGAGATCTGAAGCCGTGAGCAACAGGTCGCACAGGGAGGAGAGTGTTAGAAGCAGTTAGCAGTTTTATATTTGAATCCGAAAGCGACATGTCTAGTAGTAATTCAGAAAAGTGACCAACTCGTTTAGAAAACTAAATGAAACAGAATTCCATACCTCGAAGTGACCCGCGAACCGGCCCAGAAAAGAATCTATATCGACAGAAATAAAACCACGGATTTCTAATTGAAGAACCTGAATTGTCTTTTCTCCGAAATTAATTTCCCTCCACAGAAAAATCAGCTCCCGTCAACCGACCCGGAAAGAGACGCCATCATCTCATCTTTTTCCCTCGGCGTGAAGACGTAATACAACCGGCATTATACAATTTACTACCAACTCTCAAAGAACTTTGAAGTAAAAAACAAATCTACCACACCACGCAAAGTGCAGAGAGGTAGAACTAGAGTATTGAGAAAGATCGATTAGTTAGCCTCATTTTGATCAGAAAAATCTCCGGCATTTCTTAAAGTTTAAGTCATGTGCTGTAAGCATGAAAGACCTTTCACCCTGGTAAGTAGCTTTTTCCTTGGACAAACGTGACTAGTTCTTGATCGTGCAGTATGTTTATAGGAAGTGTCAATAAACAGAATGTAAACAAAACCATGTGCAATTCACCGCGTACACGCCGTCGTCAAATAGACAAAGGGTGTTTTTCGTCTGACTTCCCCTTCCCTCCCGTTCGGAAATAGTTATGCAACCACAATTTCGATAGAAAAGAATGCAATTGAGGCAGACGAAAAAAAAGAAAAAAAAAAAGTCTAAAGTTCGGACATTACACCCGAGGAAGGTCGAAGAATGGATCGGTCAAAACGTGTTAACAAACAAGGAGTTCAATCGACCGAAGAACTATTTGAATGTTAATGACCCTTCTCAAAACTAGAAAAAAAGTCTTCAGAGAAAAGGGGCCATTAACAAGAGAAAACGAATCTAACATGAAACCTTTTGTTTGGTTTGCGTAGAACCTTATTCCAATATAAGGCCTAGTGAGAATTGGGTAAAGTGCACATTGTCAAATGCGTTTCAGAAAGCAGGAATTACTTTTTCAAAACTACATCCGATGATTCTGAATTTGACTATTGTGATGTTTTGATATATATTTCCATTTTATTGGGATGTCAGTAAAGTTTGGTATCGTCATTGTTATTTTCCCCATCTTATTACAATGCATCATTGATTCCGCTTGTCTTACCAGGTGTTCTCAATTATAGTAATAGTCATCACACGTGTACCTACTAGCAAGAGAACTTGCACCATCAGATTGTACCAACTCCCACTGGTGGGGTAGGTTGGTACACTTTTTCTAATGTTTAAATAAAATAATGTTTTCCTTTGGGTCGTTTAGACCCAAATCTTTTCCATAGTAACTGTCATTGCATTGATGAATTTCATCGGAAGTTATAGCCATCTAAATGAAAAATGTACCAACTAGCCCTGGTCTATTTACTTATACCGCTTCCAAACAACTAAAGTCATTAAATACAAGTGGCATCCTATAAAATGTAACGATTTTGTAATAGAAAACATGCTAATGTCTTAACCCCCACATTGCAAGTTAGCTTCACTTGTTCATTGTTTTTATTAATGCTAGCTTTTAATGTCACAATTCTTAAAGTTAGGATATAAATTTCCTTAAAGGTGGTCATAAAGAGGTTGGAAACACTGCTCTACACCCTTAATCTTTTGTATTGGATTATATTTTTCCTGCCACGGGCATTGAGAATTAGTGATGAACTAGATTCAGTCTAGAATAGAACAGTTCAGCACAACTAGATACGAGCTGTAGTCTGAATGTCCCACAACCTGTTCTAGATTGAAGTCTTTTGTATCAGATACAAGCTATACAACATTTAAGGTCACGCCGAATTTGGCTACACGGATTTAATTTAACCATCCAAGAAAGTAAAACGCTGAGGAAATAGGTGGATATGTAATTAACTTGCAATTCAGAAAATGGAGTCATCTAAA
>VCCN01003609.1:6212300-6238786 GCA_006491835.1 Architeuthis dux
CAAGCACATGGCACTAATTCAAAATGGCTGCCAGGTCACATGGTGGAATATGATTGGCCGATTATACAAGATAAATTATATGTGAAAGGTATTGCAGATTGTGAAGAAAAACTGGTCTTTGCAGTGGGCAGTAGTCCTCCAAATGCCCTTGTAAAACATTTGTCTTATAGTCCAGCATATACGGCACTCTATTCCCTGGCATCAACGATACATTGGCTTCCAAGACGTGCCCCTAATTACACAGGAATTAACCTCCAAGCCACTGAATTTCTGGAGACCAAATTTGTCCATTTTTGTTTATTATTAATGTTATTCTCAGCTACAAAGCTTTAGGCTAAGAACATTTTTGAAAAATCTTTCTTCTTTTTATAAAATTTGTGATGCTTTTGCCAACGTTCATGACAGGGGGCGGGGTCTTTTGAATTGGGGGTAAGTAGGGGGTCCACACAGTAAGGGTCATTTTGTTTCGAGGACACACTGGGTGATTGCAGTAATGCATACTGATTGTTTTTAGATGCGCAAGCTTCTCTAGAAGCTATTGCCATCACTGACTGACTGCCTATATGACAAGTTCACATATCAACATATTGAACGCCTCACACTCCTTTAATGGAAAGTATGATCGATCTGGTGCTTAGTAAATTTAATTTAAAATATTGTAATTTAAATTCATTGTTATGCTGTGTATTACATTCATATTATATTAATATTACGGGTCAAAATCGAGAGGAAGATTTCTTTTTCACTTTTTGGGACCAAAATCTAGGAAGATTTCTTCTTTTTTTTTTAGGGGTCAAAATTGATGGGAATATTTGTTTTCATTTTTAGGGGTCAAAATCTCAATAGTTCTAGGTGTTTTAAGATGTCTTTTTTGACTCTATTTTAGATGTAAACTTGAAAATAAAGTTGGCAACTCTGACCTTGCTATGGTCTAACTTTCAGGCTTATTTTTATTTTCTGTGAGAAAACAGGCACAAATTTCATTTTGAAACCTTAATATTCACTGGTACAAACTCCAAAACAAAACTAGTTACCTCAGATACCTAATCAATGGTCCAACGACAATCTTCAGTGATTTTGTGTCAAACATTTTCAAATGGGCTTGGTCTTCAAGTGACATTTAACCACGTTTGAAGCACAAATACCACTTGTGTTGTACCTAAAGCTTCTTCCTTAAAAACTTCTCTAAGCATTACAGTTTACTCCCAAAAAAAAACAAAATTTCATGCAGTTCTTTTTCATCAGCCATCACAAAAATCACCAAACGTGGTTGCAAACACCAGAAAGAAAAAAAGCCACAGGAAACAAATGTCAATCCAGAACCACACCACATGGCAGACCACATTCAAATTCAGGTTTTTTTTTTGGGGGGGGGGGGGGAGTAACCCTTGTATTGTGTACCCATGTCTCGAAGGTTGAAATTATTTTTGAAAAATGCAAAAATAACATAAGGAATTCATAGTTTTTATTTTTTTTATTTGAATAAACTGATATAAATGTACACATAAGGTTTGATTTCCAAGTTTTTCAACCAGAAACTATGAACTAACACTTGCTTTCATGGCTTGGATGCAATCTGTCTAAAAGGCAAGAACGTTATCTGTAGAGATAGTCTGCCTGGAGGTTGGCAGCAATTTCAGGTTCCCATTTATCCCCATTGGTGAGTAGCTTCTCTTTGTTGTACAGCAACTCCTCACGGGTTTCAGTAGAGAACTCAAAATTAGGACCCTAAAAAGAAATAAAGAAAACATGTCATTAAAGGAAAATGTGGCATGAAGAAAAAAAAACATTTTATAGAAAAAAAGATTGTGATTAAATAATAAAATGCCTGATTTGGGCGCTTGCTGTAGTGCAACGGTTGGCAAGCTAATCTCTTCAGACCAGTGCTTGTGTAATGAGTTCAGCATCTGCGATAGTTAACAAGCTCATCTTTCAGCCCATTGTTAGTGTAGGGAGTTTGAACCACTATTGTGGCCGTGTCCCATTTTTAGATGCATTAGGTTTCTCTAGCAGCGATCACTGTCACTGACTATCTGACAAGTCAACATATCGAACGTAACTTTTTAATGATGTAATAAAAGAATATTTGTTTGTTCTTTTTTTTAAATCAATTCTCAAAATCAAACTGATGTAAGGTTGCATTTGTTTTTTTAAGAAGCTAAGACATTTTTGACATTATCTCATATCGCTCTGTTTATTTTCAACATATATCATATTGTAGTGTTTATTTTATTTAACATTTAACTGAACTCGTTTAAATAGCGCATCCCTGGTCTGACTTTCAGGCTTGTTTTTTTTTTGTTTTAGCGGCAATGCGTGTAACGTAAAAAAAGAAAGAAAAAAAAATCTGTCTGCCATCATTTTTAGTTGTCACTACCAAAAAAGAAGACCATTTCTATACATACCGATAGTACATGTGAAGAAGACCATAGAATGGATTGGCTGGAACATTGGTTCAAAAACAACAAGGAGTTCAATTGTCTGAAAAGCTCTTTGAATGTTAATGACTCTTCTCAAAATTATAGATAACGTATGATATATTCAAAATGTTTTCCTATTTCCCTTGTACGGGGGAGAGACAGAACAGATGTGAAAATGCTTACCTCAACAATAGCATCTACTGGGCATGCCTCCTGACAAAAGCCACAGTATATACATTTTGTCATGTCGATGTCATATCTAGTGGTACGTCGGCTGCCATCAGCACGAGGTTCAGCTTCAATTGTAATGGCCTAAAATATAAATTTAAATAAAATAGAACATCACCAACGTATGATAATTTCATAACAACTAAATATCATCTGTATTTATGCAAATAATGATAATAAAAAAGTAGTATTACAAGTTGTTTGAGGTCCTGAGATGAAGTATTTTCATTATTGCACACACTTTTTCACTAATTTCTAAGTTCACTAGTTTCATCTAATTTTTTCATCACAGCATTTTTGGGCAATGAGTTATAATTCAAAACCTTAAATATCCAATTGAAAAAATCTTTGATACTTGACTGACAACCAACTTAATTATTTGTTTGATACTAAATGACCATTATATAAAAATCAATGTGCCATAATATTGCATTCATTTTAGTATCTGAATAGGAGAATTCTCTTTCTTCCTCCTCTTTTATAGCCCTTAAAAACATTTTGCTCAGTACACACAGAACAGGAATATACACACACACACACAACTGCTTTGTGGATGAAGTAGTTGGAGTTTTCTTACAAGCACCAGTGGTCAGTATATGAGCCAAGGTGAAAGCCAGGATTTTGATGCAGACCCTTCCCACTTAAAAGATTGGCACAACACAATCTCCATACCCTTATTCCCCTAGCTCATTTTGGCCCTGTGCAAGACTAAACTAAGTAAGTCAAATTTGGGGAAATTTCATCTAAATAATTAATTCTCGACTAAGTACACCTCATTTAAAAATGCAAAATTTACGATCCATTCTTTAACTTCTCACCTGAGCGGGGCAAATAGCTTCACATAATTTGCACGCAATGCACCTCTCTTCTCCCGATGGATACCTGCGTAAAACATGTTCGCCACGAAATCTTGGACTGAGAGGCCCTTTTTCAAAAGGGTAGTTGATGGTGGCTGGTTCCTTCAGCAAATGACCAAAAACCATGGCTAAACCTGAAATGAACATTTTATGGAATCAACCACTTTGAAATCTATAATAACCAATAATAGCTGTACCAATATCTATAGGGTGTCACAAAAAATGCTTTTTTTTAAGAAAGGAAAATCACACAAAAATATAGATGATTTCAAAGGCTATTTTGAAGCAGGCAACAGTCTGTGCACACACTTACCAGTGAACATTTCTCCCCAGAATGCGGTTCTTGCTGCTCTGTCTGTGATGTCAGACCATTTCATGCTGGGTTCAGGAGGACTCACATCCTCTAAAGAAAGAAAATATGACTCAATAATAACAACAATATCATCTGAGGGAGGATCAATAATGGTCGTAGACTGACTATGAATTCATTAGTTTTCTGGCATTTCTAACAAGATACAATTAGTTGATTCTTATTCTTGTGTTTATTCATATGAATATTTTAAAGATGCGGCAAACAAACATTGGAGTTTGGAGTTACATCCTTTGTTTTAAATTGTCTGGTGAGCAAGAATCTTTTTAGATATGTAAAAGTAACTGCAAAAACATGGTTGTAAGTACCGTATTTCCCCCATCACATAAGATACACCTCAATTTTTGCAAACATTCTCAAAAAAATAAAATAAAACCTCCTCCTTTCCCACTGATCATCATAGCCCTCCACACTATTGGGTTATTCTAATGTTCTTATCTATTCAAATCTATATTAACCCCCACAGTGGCTGGCTGTTTACATTATTTGCATAGCGCAGTAACGTTAGTACACAACTGATAAAGTGTTCGCTTCACGAGACAAAAAGCGTATCTGTAATATCCAATTCACAACTGACAGTTGTGAGTGACTTTGAAATATTAAAAAAGTTCATTAACTTTATTGTCTGAAAATTATGAATGGAAACACAGATGCAAAATAAATTCAGACTTAACCTGTTCACACAGACAAGATAACTCGTCTTAGCAAGTTGTCAGTCCAGTGCCACAGACGAGATAATTTGTGTTTTATTCGTTCCCCTCAGCAATTCCTCTAACAGCTAAGAAACAAAATCCCACTAGAAAGTGTAAAGTATGATTACATTTATTAGATATTCTGTTGTACACATTAGTTGATTTGCATGAAAATAAAACCGTTTTAAACATGCAATGAAGATTTTCTATATTCATCATTTTTATGACAAAACCCCCCGCACAGGAGTTACAACCTTAAAAAATATACATGGCAGCAATACAGTGGATAGAGTTACAAATCAAAAAGACTTACTCCATAATGATCTTTGATTGTTCTTGTTGTTTGCAGGTACAACTGATGCAGCTCGGAGAGAATGACTCAAGAGCTGAGCTGAAGAAAAAAAGAAAAGAAAAAATGATTATTTATGTTTTCAAAACAATTTAAACCAATTTCATTATAATCTTATTAAACCTACAGCAATGCAAATAACGGGTTCCAATATTATTTTTTATTACTTTTTAAATTTCATAAATTTACACAGATTTTAGTAAGAAAATAAATGACACAGTTCCAGACAAAGCTTTGTTGATTGGATCAGTGAAGAGAGGAAGCTACTTATTTTTTTAAATACACCCAACGAAGGTCAGAGAACCAACTGGCAGAAAGGTAGTGATTCAAACGACAAAGGTGAAGATACTACATGTATCTGGGTCCCAAGAAAGCCAACCACATTATAATCGAGCCGTGATAACTGCAGGGTGGGTATGGCCGATAGAAGAAAGGTGGCTAACATCGTCTATCGTATAAAGACTAAGTGAGATTTGAACAAATAAACAAAGGCACTCATTAATATATAATATTACCACCAAAACAACTCCAATATATTACAAAGGATACCAAATTTCAGTATTTAAAAACAAAATATTTACACATTTACATCAATGATTAAACCCTTTCAACTTGTAAGCTGCTGCACCTTCAGATACCCCGTATCTGAGCTCATGAGGGGAAAAGCACAAATCAACTTTCAGTGCTTTCTACAAAGACCCTAACCAACAACTGCTAAATATGAAGATCATCATTTTTCTAGCAGTACTTTACACCCTATATTTCTCTGATGTAACTATATGACTCAGTTTCCCCGTCTCATCGGTGGTTTCAAGGAAACGGGTAACACAATAGAGAACGTAATTGTAAAAAACAAGTAGTATTGAAAGTTTTAATAAAAAATGTTTTGTTCATTTGACTACTGAAAGGTTTTGTCTAATTCATTTCATTTTTACAATTGGATTGCAGGTGTAAGTCAAATACATTTCTTAGAGTGTGTGTGTGTGAGGGGGGGGGTCATGTCACCTTGTGGGCTTACAATGTAGTAAAATAGTGCCCAGTCCAAAATATCGGGCTTACAAGTTCGAAAGGAAATTGTTTTTATTCATGCTTTTCTGGACGTGTGGACGATAATATACGTAAAAATGTCACTCAGGGTCCACCAACCATACGTCTTATATAATGAACCACATTATAATGGGGACACCTGTAGTAGTCAGATCGATTTTTCAAATAATGGGGAAAATTGTTAAATACTTGTAAAATACCTATTGCTTTGCTAACAGTATATGGAAATCTAAATGACTGGAGTATCTGAAAAAACTCATGGGAGTTGCCGGAAGCGACCCTCCCCAGGCACTTTTCTCAACAACCAAGTTCAGCTGCAGATACAATATACATATTATTTGGGGGGGGCTTGATTTTTAAAATATTCTAAAATTTTAAACCCCTGGCAATAATTAAAACCACTCGAAGAAACAAATCAATTCATAAATAGGGGAGATAATTCATGTAGTAGTATGCACATCATGTATGGACCATCAGTTTTAAGTAGTGCCGAAAAATATACAAAAATAAACCATTAGACCTCTTTGTTTCCAGCAAAATATTGTAGAAAAACAATGTAAAATGATGGGGGGGGGTACACACCTGTACATATACAAGGAAAAAACTCAGGTTTACTGTACAACACAGCACTATGAAACCTGTAGAAAATGTTTTTAAAAAGGTAACATTATGGTAAGATCTAAAACAATTTTAATTGAAAAAGATTAAGAAAAACGGGGACAAAAGTTCGATTTTTAAGCTCTAAAACAAGGTTGTTAACCAGAGGAGAGTGTGCGTTGCTTTGAAACGCACAAAACATGTCAGGCTATTTCTTTTCTCATATCTAAGAGTGTAGACCAGATACACCTTTCATATTTTAATCTTGTTTATTTTTTCCACTAAAATATATGTGTACTGCATTGCCTACCATACATTTTTTTAAAAATCAAATGTCTCTTACATGCTTGAAATTCTTTTTCATTTTTGTACATTTTGTTCATACCTAAATATATATATTTATTTTTGGAAGATTTTTAATTACAGTATTTAGATTTTTCTGTGGGCAAACATCCTTCATGGAATAATCAACCCTAAGATATATTCGCATAAAATGGTATAATTTATATGCTACTCATCTCAACTAGGTAGGTGCATAAAACATTACAAATTCAGTAGCAATGATCAGATGTTTTTTAATAAAAGTTTTAAAACATACTGCAATAATTTATATATCTTTCAAGTCTTAATTGCTGAAAGTTAGAGGTAAAAAATAAAAATTACAGGTTTTAAACTGTTTTTGATGTCAATTTTTGTCATCCCAAATTAACATAGATTAGTCCATGATGGATTGTTTGCCTACAGAAAAATCTAAATACTGTAATTAAAAATCTTCCAAAAATAAATATATATATTTAAGTATGAACAAAATTCAGTCAAACCAAGACATAGAATAAAAAGTATGCATTTCAAAAATTTATAAGATATCAGAATAAATCAATAAAAATGATGAAAAATATTTTTTTAAATAATATTGAGTGAAAATCTTTTTGCCTGAATGATAATTAATCGAATAAAACTAAAAAATTTTCGAAAAGAAAATTATTTTACTTAATCCGAAAGTTCCGTTCCAGCAGTTCCTGGATATTATTCTAAAAAAGGTAAACATAATTAGTATCTCCAGGGATATATCTGTCAAATGTTTTTTAAAAATCAACTAAAGCATCATTATATAAAATAGATAAATCATCAAACTAATAAAAGGTGGGGTAGGAGTCATATGAAAAAAAATTATTCTTCTCCGAAATTTTGAATGGAAAATTCTTCTTTTTTTTTTAAATTCTCCATTTAATAAATAATAATTGAAAATTTCATTAAAATCAATTAATATGCAGATTTTTGTCAGATTTTTAAAGATTTATCACGTGTCGATTTCACGGTGAAATTTTCGTCAATTTTTTTTTCATACCTATAGAAATACAGGATTCGACGAAAATTAGTTAGTTTAATGATTTCATTACTTAACTGGATTTTAAAGAAATATTACTAGCTTTCAACTTAAAATATAGTGGAAAATACATTTGTTTACAGCGGGTCTCTTATAAGTCAACCAAGTTAAAAGGTCAAGTGAAGTGCATATTGAATCCGCTTTCCTGGACCATAGGAGATGAAAGCCCGCTTAAATTTACGATCTCATGGGACAGTTGAAGTAAGGATGACCGAAAATGACAAACTTGATATTACCTACAATGGTAAAAGTATATTAAAACGGTATGACGGACAATACGCTAGTGATTATTACATAACTAGCGGCTTGTTTAAGTTATGTAATAATAATATATGAAAGGAGAGATAACGTTCCGAACAACACATGTTGTCAAAGGTTTGAGATTTGTTTCTCGTTCTGTGTTGGGTCGACTTTAAGAAAGGTGAAATAAAACTATCAAACGTTGTTAAGCAAAAAGTATAAATTAAGGTGGTTTTCTTTTCTTTTTTAAATTCCTAGTTTAGTTTTCCCACGTTGCACATAAATACCCTAACCAAGTGACATTAAGGTAAAATAACATTTTAGTTTATTCACATATGTCAGTAAACAAGGATTTTACTAGAAAACAGTTTTAAAAATGTTATGGAATTGTAAAATAAGTCATTTTTTTTTTTTAAAACAATTACTTTCTTGGGGGGATCTATTAATTTTATTTGTTGTTTACTTCTTTCGGGTAAGATTTCGAGAAATCATCACACATCGTGGTTACTTATAAAAGAAATTAAAAGATTTATTGTGAAGTTTATAAAAATAAAGTTCTTATTTTAACGAGAAAAGGTTTAAGGTTGACAAAAATACAAATAACTTAACTAAAAAAAATGTTTTAAAAGGTAAAAGGTGTGATGATGTGTGTATTTAATTCAAATGAATTACTTTAGAAACTACACTACTTTGACAAAAAACTTCAACATCGTTTTTAGTTTTTATTCCTAAAAGAAAAAGAACACCCACCCAAATAAGTAAAACTCTTTTTCCATTTTATTGTATTTGATTCGATTTATAGATTAATAATAAATTACATAAACGATGAGAGAAATGTAAATAATGAAGAAGAAAAAAAACCTCCGACCTCAAGGGCAGGAGGGTAAAACATGGCAAGGTGATTCTTGATGATATGATGATTACGACAGAATCGTGGCTTTTGGTTATAAAAGTCCAGTACCAAAATAAAATTAAACGGATATTAAATGCTCTGAATCAGTTTTAAATGTATATTTACCTGAACGAGCGACTGAAAAGATCTTTATAGTCGAAATAGCCATTTCTGCAACCTCCAAACCGCACTGGGCCTGGGAAGTATAATAAGGAGAGATAACTGAATACAACTTCCGGCAATCTCACACCCCCTTTGAATTATGGAAGCCCTGAAATGCCTATTTCAGATTTTTTTTTTTTTTTTAAATATCGATTTTGCTAACTATTTTATTAAATTGTAAAAAAAAATTATACAATAATTAAATGAAGAATTCTTTTCTCTAGTATCTAAAAATATACAAATTTTACACAATTATAAAAAGAATTATAACCAATTGTTAATGATGAGGTAAAGATACTGACTAAAAGATTAATTTAAAAATCATAATTTTAAATTAGGTTTTTAATTGTTAAAAGTAAATTGTATGCATTTTAACACAGATATCAAACTAAATATTGCCATTCTGAAGAGAAAAAATAGACTTTAATTGTTTGTTTTATTCATTTTATTATTTTTCTTTTTTTTATTACTGTGTTGAGATTCCGTAGTTTTGTACATTTTCTTTCCTAGAAAGCACATGTTTGTCGAACTCTGTAGAAGATGGATGGGATTTCTTTATTTCGTCGACTGGGAGTTGGAGCTAAATTTGATTTCAAACGTTTCCAGTCCGATGCTGAGAGACTAAAGGTAACGCAAATATATGGATATCTCATATTTTTTAAATTGTTTGCAGTATATAGTTTTTTTAGGGAGAAATGAGAGATTTTAGACCAGTTAGTTGTGATCCAACTATTTGAACCGATACACCGTAACACGTGTTTGTTAGATCTTTGGTAGCCGGAAAAAGTCATAGGAATTATTTTTGTTAATAAAGTATGCAATAATTTAATTTCATTTATTTCATTTATAGTAATAAAATTATATCTTTAATATATTTTCAATATTTTCCTATCGTCAATATTTACTTTATTAAAACATTACTTCTTTTATTGAAATATTGTTTTTAGTATATTATTACATATGTTATTGCTGATTTTACTAACAGATTAAAATATTATTTAATTTTTTAAAATTCCTATTGTGACTTTGTTCCCGTCATCGATTTATTTGGCCGCACGGGCCGCACCTTAAATCAACATTGGCAGAATTGACACATTTGCTGCGTTGCACCTTTTTAAAAAGTTTACAACATTATGTCATCGTGTTTAAATTAATGAAGTATTAAGTCAATAATTTTGATCAATCAATGCTGACTAATTGAAGGGGGGGGTAAACAAAACCAAGTTTAGTGAAATTTACAAGCGATCTAGCCGTAAACAAGAACCATAAGTTCACTGGGGCGCCCACCATCCTTACGTTCATATTTCAAAGGGATTCTAAACGAAGTAGTAGCATTTACTAGTTGTGGTTGTAGCAGCAGGCGGGGGAAGATCACCCGAAGGTCTGGACCAGGTTTCATATCAATCCAACATGATACGCCTGAGAAAATTGATATTTAACATTAATTGGGACCGACCGACCAAAAAGTGTCTTCTAGAGATGCGTGGACGCATCTAAAAACTTGTTCGGTTCCAAACTCATTAAAAAAGTTTTCAGTCGTTTACTTTGCTACATTTTTCTTTTTTATTCATTTTAAATTAACATTTTAGAAATTAACTTATAAACCATGACCAAATTCAATATTTTTCAAAAAGTACTTGAATTGATGGAAGTGTTAAGAATGGATATAGTTCTTAATGGTTTGTTTGACTTTGGAAGATGATATCTCCAAGAAATATTTTGTTGCAGAAATTGTGTAGTTTGAGTCACCATTACAATAAAGTGTTGTTTGTAGAGAAATTTATATTAAATCTAAAATGTTCATCTGATTCTAGAAATAACTACGGTAATGTTCATAGCATCTCTTGAGATGTATGTATTTTTAGTACTGTTTAGATATAACCTAAAGTCAAATATAATAGAATACATGCAAAAGAAATACAAGCAAGGCATTTAATTATGAACAAAAAAAGAGTAATTGAGAAATGAAAGGACATGCGTGTTAAGTTACAGAACATAGGTAATACAAAATGATTGATAGTAAACACAATAATGAACAAATGTAATTAAAGCATGCTGAAACAGGAGAGACGATTAAAATGTGAAAAATATATAAAATTACTTTAAAGCAATGTTTCCCAACCTTTTGTTAGTCCGGCACCCCTTTGATGACAAGTCGAATCAGCCAGCATCCCTCCTTAAATCTTCTGTAGTGATATTCAAATTATGAAGTTTTCTCCGGAGATCATTCCCAGCACCCCAGGTTGGGAAACACAGCTTTAAAGCATTTGCAAAATATATCTTCCGTCTGGAAAATGGACAGGCCTGCACTTCAGGAAAACTCAATGAAAGTGGGGCGTCAGGAGTTTAGTGGTCTTGCATTTAATAAAATACAGTAAAAAAAAAAAAACTCTCTGCTAAGATGGCTAGCTAACTTGAGAATCTGTTTCTTTTTAATTTTAAATCTTTTCGTGTGGGCTTATTTTAGCAGATATCTAGTTCTAACTTTGTGAAAAGTTGTCTGCGTTTATTGTGAATTTCATATTTCTGAACTTAATGGAAATTATATAACATCTTATTTTTGATCAATTTGGACACAGTAAAAAAAAAAAAGTTGTTTACAAATAAAAAGTACTGTTACAGAGGAATCTGGAAAATGGAACTAGTTTTGTTATGTTAGAATTTAATTCAGTCTTTTATAACAATAATGTTTGGTGGGTCAAGTGTAGCCATTTTAAATCCTGTAAATAATGATTTATAGATCCTGTAAGTATCAGGTAAGTCATCTAGTATGTGCGTGTGTAATATACATATACTTCTTTTTATTTAATTTGCAGCTGATAGAGGTAAAGATACTTGAACCCCAGAAATCTGTTTCACCAACTCCTGTTGAAGAACCTATAGTTAAAGAGGTGAATGATGAAGACAATAAAGTTGATGGTAAAGTATTTGATTTATTCTATATTTTGTATTCAAAGATTGAACAAAATAATTCATTGATTTATAGTGTGCATGATATGTATTTACTGATCTTAGCTTATTCTGGCACGAGGCCACAGTTGTGGAGCACCCAGTTGTTGTGTTGGGCTAACACTAATAGAGATATATACCTAGAAGTATCTCCCTTGCCGCAGCCTATCATGACAGAATTAAGTTTCCAGTCATGCGCCGTGCTAACGGAAAATAAAGAGAGCAAACACATGGAGAAAAGGAGCTAGTCACTTTTCCCCCGAGTGTAAGCAGTTAAACAACATATTTATCTTCGTCCTTGTTCCTTTGCTTCATCTTCCTTTTCAGTGAGATTCCCATGAGCTGGGAGACACTGCACCAGGTGAGGATCAAACTCACTACTCGATTCTGAAAAGTGACAGCTGCTGATCTTTTTCAGTTTGTAAAAATTCAGGTGCTTCTAGTGTCAAATGTCATCAAGATAGGAACCACTACTTGTTATATAAAGAAACCTCAAATGAAGCAAGTCAGGTGTTGTTGGGTTTTTTTCATGCATGTATAAAATTTTCACTGAAACCCCGAACAACTTTGCTGAACCCCGGTTGGGTAAGGCTGGCTTAGATTTTTTTTAAATGGCTTTTGAGATAGGTTTCCCTATAAATAGAGAAGCTGAATTTGTGAAGAAATGTTACTTGTGAAATTTCTAGTCTAAAATTAGTTGCAATTTCTCCCCACTATATTTCTTAGATTCTGAATCCAATGAAGATGGTATTGACATTTTACCAAACCTGCAACTAAAGCTGCCAGAAAAAGGGAAAAAGAAAGACAAATCTGCCACAAAACTTGCTAGTCTGCAAAAAGAAATGGTAAGATAATTTTTGTTGTATATAAATCCCCAAAATAACCATCTATTTTGAGAAATAGTTTGAAAAAATATTTCAAGACATGAATATATACTGGAACAAAATACAAGTATTTTTTAAATAATGCAAGAATATGGGCTCAAGTTTAATTATTAGATACTCCGTGGTGACCATCAATGTCTCCACAGATCTCAAAGCAACCCACTGTTTCGCGGAACACACTTTCAAGCATTTCAGTCACAAACAGCCTGGTCTCCAAGACCTGTTTTATGAGATTTTCTCTTAAACCTTTCTTTAATTTGATAACAGAAATTTTAAAATCACCACAAATGTGTTTTAAGCAATTTAAATATAAAGAAAGCATGCATTTTGTATGCATCAAATAATGCCAATATTAAGCTGTTTAAAATATCCCCATTTCACCAAAATAGATAGTTACATAAAGACCATCATTATGTGATGTTTTGTTGGGTTTTTTTGGTTTGTTCTATTGTATTGAATAAATGATGAAATTTTATAATTTGCCTGAAAAAGGATTTTTAAAAATACCATTGAAAATAAACTTTGTGAAACTTTAATCCTAAGTAAAGTCTAAATATCTGGTGTAACATAGACCTGAGGAAGACTGAAGAGGATATCAGCCAAAACGTGTTAAAAACAACAAAGATGATGACAATAGTCAGAAAAATTTATGGAATAGTGAAAAAAAGATTAATCTCAGAACTTCAGACAATACAGGAAGGCCAGAGAAAGTATAGGCTGAAATGGTGTAACTACCTGTTCACTGCCACAGATGAGATAACTCGTCTTATGATAGTGTTATTCTTTTCTTTTCTTTTTTTTCTTACATACATACATTTATGTATACTGTCGTATCTGCTTAATAAGACCATCGGTTATTAAGACCCACTGACCATTGGACCAATTTCAACCGTATGTAACCATCACTAATTTGCTCCGTTTATTTAGACCAAGCAGCAGTCCTACCAAATTAAGATTTATTTTTTTAATAAAATCTGATAGAATTACTAAAATGTACTTTTTACTTCTCCAAAAAATTATCTTTCAAATATTTTAGCTCATGACTCCAGTTAAAAGTGAAATAACCGAGCTATCAAAAAGATACTGTGTTATGCTGAGTTACCTCCCTTGCGATACTTACTGTTCAAACAAGAGTTTTCTATATAAATTTTTTCATAGAAAACTATTCGCCCTGTTCAGTAAATAGGACCAGCCGCTTATTGGGTCCAAAATTGTTTGTCCCGATGTGGTCCCATTAAGCGGATTCGACTGTAGATTAATCTGTTGTATATATTAGTTGATTTGTATGAAAGCAATGAAGACTTTCTATTTTCATCAATTTTTTACGGCAAAAACCTGGCACAAGAGTTGAAAAATATACTTGGCAAAAAACAGGTTAAAACATCACTGATAAAAGACACTAGTCTGGAATAATTCTTGAAAGCCATCTGAAAATATTGACACTACCAACTACAAGAGTTTTTTTTTTCTTCTGAAGATACCCTTTTCAATCAATTTTTTTTCTTTATTAAAGGTGAGTAAAACAGACTAAAAACGAATGTATACAACAAATTTTTTTCCTTTCAGTTGCGACATTTACGCAATAAGAATAAAATTCATGTGCATGGTCAAGATATTGCAAATCCAGTGACCAGTTTTGACCAGTTGAAGGAGGAATTTAACCTGCACACAAGCATTTTGGAAAACATCCGAGAAGCCCAGTACTCAAGCCCCACTCCAATCCAAATGCAGGCTATACCAGTGATGATGCAGGTAAATTTGACTATGTATAGGTTCATGAATAAGTCAAGTTTTTAAGACCAAATTTTCAAGCAGAACATTGGGAATCGACTTCATGGGTCATTTTTTTGTTACGGTGAATGAAATTTTTTTTTACATACAGTGAATGGGAATAGTTAAGAAAATAGTCCTTACAGTCATGTTAGACTTTTCTTCTCTCAACCTAATATCGCATTCACCACGTTTGTAAAATTAAAATATTTTTTTTAAAAAGTTATTGCATTTTATTTATATATTTTTTTAATGTGTAGACTGATAGCTAGAGCATAAGGGAGGTAATTGTTAATGGATCCACTCCAAAATTTAATCACTTCTTCTGTAGCCTATTGCCCACCCTTCCACAACATTGAAATTCATTGAGAACCTTTGGAGCTATTGTGTGGTGCAGAAAGTTAGCTAGGACATAGAGAGGTAATTAGTTTATTTATACATGGAGACACACAGGCAGGCATCTGTCTAAATCCAAACATGTGTTCCTTTTTATATAAGAAATTTCAGGAAGTGCTACAGACATAAAAACCAAGAAGCAACTTCAAAACAATCTGCCTATTGCTAAAATATATTTCTTTCATTTTATTGGTCTTCTTCAACCATCACACTAATTTTGTTTTTATGCTCCACCACCAGACATATGGGCCTCTTAAAAAGGCTGGGTATATCATGCATCATAGTGTCACCCAGCAAGCAGCTTATGATAATTGTTCAAAAGTTATTCCCAATAGCTTTTATCAAGCATAAAACTTGGGTTTGATTTCTTGTTGTTTGTCCTTATAGCGGGTGGTAAATTTCTGTCTGTATGTATGTATGCTGGGCCCCAGGGTGTAAATTTTTTACCAATCACCAAAATCAGACGGCGTGTATTATTAATACATCTCTAAGTACTTTGGGGGATTTTCCAAGAGAAAAGAATTTACAGGAAAAAAACCCCACTTTATGTCGCTTTGCATTTGGTTACGCAACTGTTCAGTCAACTGTCTTTTTGATTGTAGTATTGATGGTGGTACTGTTATAAGTGTTAAATTTGCCATGTCTAATGAAGACGATGTATGTATTAATATGCTTGTACTTACCTATCAACCTTTTCACCCAGGAATCATAATCTTCCTGATCCCCAAATACATTGACTGTACTGTGACAGATTTATCTTATTAGACATAGCCCATTTCCATCCAAATAGATTGAAGCTATCTCTGGCTTTAAATGAGAATAAAGAAGGCAAGGATCAGTTTTATGAGAATGTTGGTTGACCATCATTTTGATGATGGCTGTGCTGTTGCACAACAGCCTGTGGGTGAATGTTTTTTAAAGTTGAAGAGTCGTTGCACAGGGATGATCCCACTCACACAGCCTCCAAGGTCATTTTTCCAGTGGTACAATGAGACGTCACAACTGCAACCTTTTTGGCTACAGAAGTTGCCAGAAAGGAGGTAGAGTTTACCACCAGTCTGCCTTAGGGTCTCCACTCTTGGTTTGGTGTCTCCTAGACTGGTTACCAACAAATGCAATAGTATTTAGCCACTGACAACATTATGTTGCTTTTTCCAGAACCAGGGTAGAATTGAGCAGAGAAGAGTGGCTTGGGTAAAAGGATGGGTTTTTTCACACCGAATATCATCTTTCATGAAGTTGTTGAAAATTGGGGGGTGGGGGTTATCAAGTACATAAGACATTTTTTAAGATTGTCAATAATATTTTTTTTTTTAATTCTCAATAAATTAGTTCTTTTATTATCACTTTTTGGCCTTCAGCCTGCCATCCCACCCTACTTTGACACTAGAGAAGCATTTTCTAGACAGCACCTCCTTCTTTGTACTAAAAGGGACGTGGGTCAGATATCTGCAATTTGACCTTGAGCTTTTGCAAAAATCCCATGGTAATAAATGACCAAGTTGCATTTTACTATTATTGTGAGATGCGACCGACATAATGGTTAATGGCGCTGACAATAGAATCATTGCACCAGGTTTCAAATTCTGGCCGAGACTGTTTACGTTCACTTTGAACTAATGCCTTTGGGAAAGGTGTGAATCCATCTCTTCTAAGCTATGGGTAAAATAGCAGGGTAGACTGGACACTCTATCCTTGGAAGGCAACCAGTCTAGGAGAAGGACAACTCTGAATTCAAAACCATGGAGAATGCAACGGGAAGCTACTCGACTGTCCCTCCCAAGAACAGTTATGGCCTTGCACAGTTTAAAGCTGTGGAGAGCCATGATCACCCACGTCCTGAAGGGATCCATTGCACACTTCAATATCTAATTACATGTAATCACATTCTCTTTGTTTTTTGGGTTTTTTTTATTATTATTATTTCTTTCAGAGGCGAGAAATTATGGCCTGTGCTCCAACCGGTTCTGGTAAAACAGCTGCCTTTATACTTCCACTTCTTCATCATCTGCAAGAACCCAGAAATGTGGGTGTACGAGCCGTTGTTTTGGCTCCGACAAGAGAGTTGGCCAGTCAGGTAAGCACTGTTTAAATGTCCGTTTGTCTGTAAAGATGATCCTTTCACATATTTTAAAAAGAAAAGAAAAACATTTTATCACTTTCAACAAAAGTTTATTACACAGCACAAGAAAAATACTCTAGTTTTTGAGATAATGATTTACCCCAATATAGTGAAGTACAAAGCTACTAGGGAAATTTCACATTCGAAACGGATTCTTGATAAAGTTGAATTTTTGGTATCACATTAAAGTTTTGGGCCTAAGTAACAATTCCTCCCCTTACCTCTTCTTTTTTTGAAGATGCTTTTGAAAGTAAAATTAATTCTAGCATTAAATCTGAAGTTAGTTAGATGACGAAATAAATTTAGCAACAAATGTATGTACATGAAAATCACAGTGGCTCTGAAGGCTGAGTAAGCTGAATTCTCAAATATGAGGGCATCTATTATCTTGGGAAATAGTGCTAATCTAGCAAAACCGATGCCATATTTTGGAATCAGCTCCCCAAAGTTACCCTAAAATAGCTCTAAATATCATTGGCAATAATAACTAGTGTTATCAAAGATGAAAATGAAAAAAATAATGTTCCTGGGGTGCTAGATCTGATCAGTCTTTCAGCTTGCACGCTGATCATCTTTAGTGGGTCGGTTTTTACAGGATTGGATTGCAAGCCCCCACATACAACTCTTTTTGCTATTATTTACCATTCCACTCCTGGTTTTGAATTCAAAGTTGTCCTTCTCCTAGACCGGTTGCCTTCCCAAGGCTAGAGAGCTCATTCTGCCCTGTTATTTTATCATAGCTGAGGAGAGAAGAGATGAATTCATGTCTTCCCCAAGGGTATTAGTGCAAAGTGAACACAAACAGCCTCGGCCAGAATTTGAATTCTGCTCGCCAATTCCATTTTCTGTGCCAGTAACCACTATGCCACTGCGACCTGTGTTTTAAATCTATTGTTCAAGTCCCAAAGGGTGCATCACTTTTTATAACCAATTAGGCTTTTTTATTAGATAAAAGAGTATTCATTGAATATATTCTTTATCAAATGCTGAACACAGATTAGTGTTTAGAGAAACGTGACTATAAAGTGTGATATTGAGTGATTTGAAAGGATAAAATGGTAATTGAATTTTGTTTATAGAATGAAAACTATCCACTCTCCTTTTGAGAAAGCGTTAAGTCTAACCAATCTTCTGCTTTTGCTAAATGGTATCTCATCTTCTTCTCCTTTGACAGATCTACCAAGACTTCCAACGCTTGTCTGAAGGGCGAGGATTCCGTATAAACTACATCCACAAAGCGAATCTGAAGAAATTTGGTTCAAAAACCTTCAAGAAAATCGGTGCAGTTGTTTTTTTACTTATTATATTTCTTTTTGTAAATCTCATTAACAAATTTTCAAAACATATTGGCAAACGTGCATCACCCTCCGTCCATTTTGAATTTGGCAATTTTTGAATAGCTGTTCATTTTTAAAAAAATCTTTTAAATAATTTTTTTATTTAATGATTAGTAGGTAGTTTTGGGGTTAGGGTTGGTAGGTTAGGGTTAGAGCCATGCTGAAAACAGCATGGGTCACTTAATCCTTCCCAGAAAAACGCTATTTTTAGATCGAGAATAACGTTATTTTTGAACGGTGAAAAATTGCCAAATTAAAAATGGTGGTGGGTGATGTGCGTTAGTAAAGATTGCCTATGTCATCCCTTTTTGTATTCTACTTTATTTCCCTTATTTTGTTTGATTTAAATATTATTTGAGGGGAGATAGTCAAATTTGAAACTTCTTTTCAAGGATGATAGTAAATGCTGCTTCGAATTAAATTCAGGTTGACCATTTTCCTCAAACAGATAAACAGGCATTGTATAATTAGAGATAAGAAAAAACTCCATTTTTAAATTTAAGCAAGAACTACCAGTTGAAATTATTTGTGGACGTTTTATTTTTATTTGATTATTTCTTTCCAATTTTAGATATTTTGGTCACCACTCCACAAAGGCTAGTTTTCTTACTGTCACAAGAACCAGCTATCCTGACACTCAGCACGTAAGTCAACTCTTCATCATAAATTCTGATTTTTAGTTATGTTAACTAGCTGGATCCATGGAAATTCCATGGTGTTGATAACTAAGATATCATTATTACTCTCACATATATATTTCTGCAATTATTAAAGTATATCATTTTGTTAAAAGTAATTTATTACCTATGGGATGTATCTATATTAACTCTGTTATTATTATTATTATTATTATTATTGATTACTTCTGCTATCTGTCTATACTCCTGTGTTATACTACTACTTTAACTTAATTTTTAAGTTTCAGACTTGAAAGTTGTCTCTTTTGCTCTCATTCAAGCATAAGCACCCTCTTTCATCCTTACCTTTGTTCATTACATTGCAAAGATGGGTTGGCAAGAACAAGAGAAATGATGAAAGATATGTGGGAAAATAAATAATAATCAGAAAGTGTAACGGTCATATATATAAACAAGCAGAATAATAGTATAATTATTGAAAATTAATGACATAAAGCATATATGTAGAAATTTCTCTGGGTTTGATTCAAAGGTGTATATCAGTCCCTGCGTACATAGAAACTCACAGAAATAAGGTGGGATTTGAAACTATAAACAAATTAAAATTCGGCAATCTTTGGATACTTGCATCAATTTTGAATCACTAAAAGTGGCTAGATTTCATTTTAAGGTAACTGCATAGTTAAAAACGTTATATACACGCCAAAGGATATCAAGAAAAGTATAATTATAAAACATATTGATCAGATATTAACACAATAATGAAAATAAAAGCCATTAATTTGTTTTTTTAACTTTATTTTATTGTAAACCTTTTTGGAAACAATCTGGCCACTTGTAGCCATTCAAAATAGTTGTTCTCGAAACTGCAAGTAGCCAAAGATTGCCTAAAATTCAAATAATTAATTTTTTGGCTTTTGCTTTTCTTTCTCTCTCCTGTAGTGTTGAATGGTTGGTTATTGATGAATCTGATAAATTATTTGAAGATGGGAAGACTGGCTTCCGTGATCAGGTAAATATAAAGACACTCGGAACTACATACTGAGCAATATTTCAGTTAATTACTTTCAAATATATATTATTTTTTTTATCACAACTTAACTGTGAAAGATTAAGATGGAGATAAATAATAGTCAAAAATTAATAATAATGCTTTACATACTTCATCTAATGAAAAATAAAATAATTGCTTTAACAATACTACTAGAACAGAAACCAAAACAAACATGGTGCAGGAGATATCAGGATGGAGAGTGGGTTTAATGGTTGGATTTGGACTTCTGCTAGCCATTGAAGTGTGTTTCATCTGGCTCCTCTCTGGCAAGAGAGACATGAGTTCATGGCTCACCAAGAGCTTATTCTTTACTTCCAATCCACACAGTCTACTCACTGCTGTAGATTGATGGTCTGAGTCAAGTTATGATCATCAAAAATGATTGAATGGTCATTCTTTATGTGGAATCTGCCTTAATCTTTTTTTTTTTAGTTGTGTTAACCTGTAAATGACTAACTATATGCATTTGTATTTGACTTGGATCAAAGTTAACTCAGTTGGTATTGACCAACATTTTGGAAGTCATTATTGTAACAGTCTCTCTAAAGTAGACTTTGATTTTTTTGATTTTTTTTTTTTTTTTAAATATAAAATTTATGACAAAAAAAATGCAATGAGGAATTATCATTATTATACACTGATTTACTCGGATTAGTGTCCTTATCTTGGTTGTTATCATCACTACGTTTCAGCTGTTGTACCCTTCAGCCTTCTTCTGGTGTCTGTTATAGTTGGTAACCTTCTGGAAATTTCAAACTGAACTCTTTATTTAAACCACAGGGATAGATTGTTCTCATTCCGCTGTCCATTCTAGAGGATATCTCATATCAGTTAATTCTTCTAGTTAATTTGTCCTTGTCTGGCTCATGATTTTTTTAACTAGGAAGAATTAACTGATACAAGATATCCTCTGGCATGGACAGTGGAATGAGAACCATCTACACTAATTTGTTTGAAATTCTCAGAAGTTTACCATCCACGGCAGACACCTGATGAAGGCCAGATTGTACAATGACCAAAATGTTTGACTATGATGTGTCCTCATCCAGGTTGTTAAAGTAAATGTGTATAATAATTGTAACAATCCAATTGACCACTTGGTCAATTGAAGTCAAGTCATCATCATCATATTCATATTTTCTCATTTAGATACTTTGTGCCTTTAGAGTGTCTTTACATATTCTGATAATGTTGGCATATCAAAAACATGAACTCCTTTTTATTTATCGTTTTCTTCTGTATCAATCTTTAGCCATGAATTTCTAGAGAATTTTTTTCTTTCATTGGCAAATAGCAACTGTTTCTGAATGGAAAAATGAGGTAGTCTTGTTACATGGGCTATATATTTTAAATATTGTACTTCACAAAAATCAGATATTGGCATTGTCTTTGTTATGGTTCGTAGGTCTGCGTTTGAATATTTAAAGGGCCAATCTAATTCTCCAATCATCGGTAGCAGCTGCTACTCCTTTCTTATTGTGTTTAGGAGTGTTTATTCTTTTATAGCCGTTTGAAATCATCTTTCGCAATGCATGCCACACTCTCTAGTTTAAGTCAGTTTGATTTCATGCTACAAATTTATTTGTCACTGTTTTTTTTTTTTTCTTTCTTTCCAGCTGGGAATCATTTACAAGGCTTGTGACTCTCCCAATATTCGAAGGGCCATGTTTAGTGCAACGTTTGCTTATGATGTGGAGGCATGGTGCAAACTCAATCTTGATAATGTCGTTCAGGTTTATATCGGTGGCAAGTGAGTGACGTCTTTATTTACACTTTCCTTCCTTATGAATCGTAGCGTTTTACATGCAGCTTTTTTTTTTTTACATATACTCACACATTTTCAAAGCAAAGCAAAGTTGCTTCCCGTGTCGCATCACACATGAGGCAATGATTTTTGTCTCCATTTCTCGAACGATCCTTGGAGACCAACCCAATCATTGTTTCTGTAGCAATTGTGTGTTTTTTACGGTGTTCTAGCCAGACGCCCAAAGATGGACTGCCTTACAGGGCTAAAGGACTCTAACTGCCCTGCTGTTCCCCCATAGGTGGGGGACGAAGTGGATTCATGCCTTTCCCAAGGGCATTAGTGCATACGCAAACTGTCCCAGCCAGAGTTTGAACTCTGTTCACCGATTCCTTTCTCCATGCCATTAACCATTAGGCCACCTGCACCTTCCCATTTTCTTAGCGCACACTAAGAATTTCCCTGCATCTCTACTTCCAGTCTTATTTCCACACTAAGAATTTTTTCTGATTTAAAAAAAAACCCCAAAAACTCCATAATCATTCAATTAATTTTACCGTTATACTGAGCATAAACAATAAAATGCAGAGCAACATAATGTTTTTGATATTTTATATACTTACAAAATTACTTAAATATGCAGTGATTTTTTGACAGTGTTGGTAAACCTGTTATTATAAAATACATGCAAATATAAAGTGAAGAATCCGTTATTATTGTGTGTTTATTAAATAACTAAAAACAGTTTGATTATATCTGTCATTTTTTTTAACATATTAACAATTTAGTTATTTCTAGATTTCTCTTGCCATCTCACTTTTTCTTTTTTCCCCAAATAATCAATTGATGGCCAACATAAATTATTCCTGTGGATTTTAGGAATTATACTATGTTACTTGTTAAAATTCGATCACTGCCAACCGCACTGTAGGTCTTTTTGCATCCTCTCCCCTGCCATTCATGCATAAGAATTCTGTTTTACAGCGTGAAAATGTAGTGAAAAGTCTCTGATTCCGAGCAAATATTAATTCAATTACATATGTCAGGACATGATGACAGAATACTTATCCTTGTTGCTTTTGCTACAATTTTGGCTAGTCAATTCTCCAGCCATTTTCAGTTCAATGTCTAATGGATGGAAAAAGTTTTTCATATTTTCACATTTAGTGATTTCGTTTTTTCTCTCTAATTTCAAATCACTAAGTTTAAATGCTCATTTCCCTCTGTACAGAATGTCAATAAAAAAAGACAAACTAATACGTGTGGATTCATGCCTCTACAAAGGCATTAGTGCAAACCTAAATAACCTTAGTTGAAATTCAAACTCTATTCACATATTCTGATTTCCATTTCATTAATCGTTCTGAAGATATATAATTAAAGTGTACATCTATAATACAATTTTCTTTACATAAATATTATTTATTTTTGAACTGAATTATTTTGCTAAATAGCTTCTGTCTAGTATATTGGGTATATCAAAAGTATTTTTGATGTTCATATAATGTTCTACATATGGTATCTATTGATGATCCTAGCTCTTAAAATTTCCGAGTGCTGGTGGTTATGTCCTCCTCTACCTTGCGTTTTAAACCATCATAATTGACAACTGATGGTCGTCCACTTTGGGCTTTATTTCAAGGGACTAATCACCACCCCTAAAACACTTAAACAAGTTTTGGGCAGTATGGTCAGATATTTTCACTTTCTGAATTCTGCAAGCAGCTTCGGCAGCTTTGAGGCCCAGTTTAAAATAATGCCCCAAAATTGCCAGAATTTCAATACTTGTATCTGCCATTATAACATCTGAAACAAAAAGTACAACTGATTAGTATTGATAATGATACAATATACAAATATATAATAATAGTGGAGTCATAGTCTTTAGATGTGTACATGAAATAAGCTTTGGAGGTCTGTAAAAAAAAACGAAATACTTTCGATACACTCTAATATTTGGCCTGTTTTCCAATGTCATATTTACATCTTGACGCTTTTTAATCATTAAAATTTGATAACATTGCTTTTGCTTGGGGTTTATTGTTTTATGAATGTTTCTGTTTAAAAAAAAAACGTTTTCTATTTTGTTTTATTTTTTTTCTGCCCTTAAGGAACACTGCTACAACGACCATTGATCAACAGTTATTATTTGCTGGTACAGAAAGTGGGAAACTCTTTGCTATGAGAGAAATCATCCAAAAGGTACAATTACATGAAACATTTTTTGAAAGATTTCTGTTTTATAGAGAATTTAATAAGATTATCATTCTAATCAAATATAAGTGAAATAGAGAGGGAGAGATTTGAGTTTTAGAAAAGAAAGTCGACAAATTAGCAAGTTGATGAATTAACTGTCTCTAACTTTCATGATAGATAATCTTAGACTGACTGGACAATGTTGCCATGTACTTTCTGGGGCCTAGGGTTGGGGTTTTCTCCCCTTAGCTAGATTAACTGTAGTTTGCGCATCTAATTTGAACAAAATTACATTACATCACTAATGCTGAATTCACATTTGTGTTATTTTTAGTTTTTACACTATAACTCGTTGGGTGACTATTTGAGAGAAAATTAATGCAATCTGATGTGACCAGAATGAACCCAGATTTTTTATGCATTTGAAAGTAAATAAAATAATAGCGGAGAGTACTTTATAATTAGCATTTAATAGTTATCTTGACAATTCAGTCATTATAATACAGATAGGGGTAAGTGTAAACACAGACCCCACACTATTATTATTATTATTAAGTTGCAAATAACCCTGACGATTTTTTTTTGGGGGGGGGGGGTTCTTCCAGTTAGCACATTTTAGGGGTACCTTCAGTACATCTGGATACATCTTTTGGCTACTTAAAGGTTTCAGATTACCAGAATCAGACTTTTAGTATTCTATAAATTTAACTTTTTTTTTTATTCTTTCTGATTTTTTGATAGTTGCCTTTTTTTTTTAATTATTATTTTTGATATATTTGTAATTTTTTAATTATTTTTGTTAAATTCTTTCATAATTAAACATTCAATATGTTAGCATTGTATTGATAGAATCTTTTTGGCATTTACTTCTTTAATTTCAATGTTTGGTTCAAATCTTGCAGGGCATCGAACCACCGGTCCTGATTTTTGTACAGTCGAAGGAACGAGCCAAGGAATTATTCCAAGAACTCATTTTTGATGGCATCAATGTTGATGTTATACATGCAGGTCGAACTCAGATTCAGGTAACATCTTATTTTCACTTTACGTAAAATTGTTATGAAGTTGGGTGGGAGACATGTTGGGCCTCTTGGACCACACTGTCAGCCAAGAGTGCTAAATTAAGAATGTCCCTTGGTGATAAAGAGATGTTGTATAAATGACAGCTGACACACATACACACACAGTTTTGGTTGGTTGGTTAGTTAATTAGTTATACCTCCACCATCACTCAGGAGGTTGCCAGAGAGGAGAGATTTTCTTCTTTTTAATCAGCTACATTCTTGCCTTTTAATACTTGTTCACTTTATTGAGTTTCAATGTTTTTCTATATGTTGTACACCAATATCTTGATTAACCAAATTAATATGTTCCACTTTTTAATTTCAGTATAAAAAAACTTCTTTATCATTGGAAGGTAAAACATAGTTTTTATACAGATAAGTTCTTTAATTATTTAAAGAAATATACACTTATTTGAAATATGGTAGTCCTACATATATAAAAAAAATCCTTTTTAAAGAAAATTATATGTAATTCAATAAAAAAAATTTATAAACATTTTCTTTATGCAACAAGTAAAAAAACGAAACAATAATAAATATGGTACTACTGGTTCTGTTGAATTTTTATTTTTTCATAAAAAAGGCATCATTGCCTTCTAATGAACCTCTAATTCTTCCCTATAACAATTCAGCACTACCATTACTTTTAGCTATCATATTCTGAAAGTCTCTCTAAAGCACGGATTAAGCTTCATTTTAACAAAGTTTTGTTCTCAGAGGAAATATAAAATGAGGTATAGGTGTATGTAGTAAGACCCAAGTGTTTTTCTTATGTATTGCCTCATTCTTTGTTGAAGAAAACCTAAGAGTATCAGAAAGTTAACGAAGTTTGAAAAGCAGCTATTCCCAGAACTGACGGTGCCATATTGGAAAATATGAAATAATGGAAAGGAAACAAGCAAGTTGCTATATTTATATGATTTCTCTGCAGGACAGTAATGGTTCACAATGTCTGAATCTCTCAAACCTTTACATCTCCAGAAGAGTTCCCCACTGCATGATGTATATTTAACTTTTGGATACTCATAATTCACTGCAACACAAGGGGACAATATTTTTTATAAATAAGTTCTGATTTTGATTCTATAAAA
>VCCN01003609.1:6305229-6316441 GCA_006491835.1 Architeuthis dux
TTGCATCCTATGGACCACCAGGGTGGTGCGGATAGGATCAGGGCCCATAGGTTTGATAGCTGTATAATGATGTTAAAATGAACCTTTTGAAATAATCGGATACGTTTTGTACTTACTGTATATATCATATATAAAACAAACTTCAACAACAAACTACCAACTAGACTAATAAACCCGGCAAAAACGGAAATAGGCAGAATATCCAAAACGATACTACAGAACATAAACGATAACATAAAGACAGTACTAGGGTATAACCAATGGAAAAACACTACCGAGGCCATCACATGGTTCCAAAAAATCAAACATATATATATATATATTGTCTGTAACCTTTTCTTTTTTTTCTTTCAGGTGTGGAGGACCCAACATGAAAGAAGTAATTAATTACATTGCTTACTTCTTTCCTATGTTACTTGTCATTGTCTTCAACCCTTTCTTTTTCTATCACACTGCTAAAAAAGGTAAGTTCAAAAGATTTTTCAAAGTAAAGAAAAAGTATGTGTCTTGTTGTTGTTGGTTTATTTGTTGCTTTCAAGGATCAGGGGAGGACTCTCCTCATGCCTGTACTGGTTGTTTTTTAAAGTGGAGATCAACTCGCGCACATCAAGTCCACTCTTTAGGCTTGATGCCCTACCTCAGTAGCTTGATGTGCAGAAACGGCCAAAGAAACTGCCAAGCTGTATGTAGCAGCCATCTTTTAGATGGAATGCCTTACGGGCTGAAGAGCTCCATCATCCCTACTATTTTACCCATAGCTTGGGGAAGGGAAGTGGATTCATGCCTTTCCCAAGGGCATTAGAGCTGAATGATTACAAACTACCTCAACTGGAATATGAACTCAGTTTGCCGATTCCATTTTCCATGCCGTTAACAGTTAGGCCACTCTGCACCTCCACAGTAAGAGTCTAACACAAAGCTAAATGGCAGGAAAGTGGGGCAGAGATTGTGTACCCTAATTGAGTTAAACCTGTTAGCTTGCCTAGAAAATCAGCATTTCAAATCCTGGCTTCTACATGGGCTCAAACATCAACCACTGATGCCATGGAAATACACAACAACCTCAACTAGCCAAAGACAAATCAAGAAATTGTGTTGTTTTCTATCACCTGAGCATACTTCTAAAATTGCAACCTTCACTGCAATTTGTCCTTCTAGCTTCCAGTGAGAGGAAAGTGAAAACCAAAAGGAGTGACTGAAAATGGTCAGAATTCATTCTGCAAATAAAAGCAGTGGCCAACAGTGATGGGGTTTTGAGAAAAACCTTTGGTCTGTTCATAGATGATAAAATAAACTCCTTGATATTCGTCATGTTATTTATACTTATCATTATCATCATCATTCACCTGAAGAAGGCCGAAGAATGGATCGTCTGAAACTTGTTTACAACACAAACAACTATTTGAAATCCATATAATTCGGGAAAAACTGTATCAAATTTAACAAAGAGTTCCCATACAAACAATGCATGTCCTGCTCTGCTCTTCATGCTCCACAATGCGTTGCAGTGTGTCGCCTTTCTGCCCATCGAACCAATAAATAACTTCCCCTTTCTTACTTGAGTTTTGAGTGTTTTAATTTTTTGTTGCTGAGCTTTTTTCAGAAGTGATTGAACTGATTTGTGTTACTTTTCAAACACTTTCCTTTCATTTCTGATTTTTTTAAATTGAAAGTAAGGAACATTGTATAAATGTTTCTAAATAAGAAATATTGTGAAGAGCAAATACGACAAGGAAAACTGAATGTAAAGCCAAAAACATTTGGTTTTAAATGCATTGAAGCAAAAAAGAACTTGCAAACTAACACCTCTTACATTTCTGACTGCTTTAATTTGAGACTGCGCATCTTGTTACAAAATAAATACAAATTTTTAATCACCACTACCCACAACACTGGTTTATTCATGGGTTTAGGTTATTCATATGTTCTGACATTTATATGTATCTATGTATCTCATCCTACTTTGTTTTTAAAAAAAGAAAAGCCCACTGCAACTTAGAGAGGTCACCAAAAAAAAAAATGTTATTACTTAATAATTTTGTGAGCTCAAATCACAGTAGGGGAACAGGGATTTTACATATTGGTTTACACCCCAAATTTTGGTGAGGATTGTTGTTCTTGTTACGGTAGGAAAGTAAAGTCAACTCCTGATTTTGTTTTGGAGTTTGACAAAAAAATCACGTTGTACAAAAGGATTTATAGTATTTACTATCTATGAGATGTTCACAATGGAGAAAATGTTTTATGATTAAATATTGTGGGTCTCACTGACTGAAGCAGTGTGGCAGGGACAAGACAAGGGATTTTCAGAACTGCCATCAATTCCTATGGATTCTTTATTTAAGAAATGTGTATTTTTTATTCACCAGATGTGCCTGGGTGCAGGTGGCCTAACTGTTAACAGCACAGAGAAAGGAATAGGTGAAACGAGTTGAAAACTCTGGCTGGCAAAGTTTGCATTTAATTCAGACAAATCCCCTTGGTAAAAGCATGAATCCACTTCTCCCTCCAGCTGTGGGTAAATAGCAGGGCAGTTGGAGCCCTTTAGCCCTGTAAGGCAGTCTATCTTGGGTGTTGTACTAGCACCCTATATCTGTAAAAACCCACAATTGCAACAGAAACAATGAATGGTTCTCTATGGATTGTTTGAGAAATGGAGACAAAATTCATTGCCTAATGAACTGCACAACACAGGAGCAACTGAGTGTGAGATGTGCCTGAATTCTGACTTGAGCAATTATTCCAAGTTCAGTTATCACTGTGGTTTTTCGTCTCCTATTGAAAAGACTCTCTTTGTACGATTGGCAGACCAGCCAGAATAAAGTTCCCTCTTTGTTAAGTCTAACATTCAGTTTCTCATCCTTTCTTCTGACTTTATTTGCTTGAGTTCATTAATAAGTTGATCTCCAGATTCATGCAGAGTTGTAACTTGTACCCTATTGCTTGATCAATACTCACCATTTCGGCAGTAGTGATGGTGATAAACTGCTATAACAAGTTTCTAGAAAATCAATGGAGTTTCAGTTATGGTGACTTCCCTTTATGATAGCTGAAGTATTTAGGAAGGGGAGGATAACAAGTTTTATTGGCACCTCCTGACAATTCACAAACAAAAAGGTTTATAACCCCCTCCCCCCCCCCACACACACACACACACATTTAGGAAGGCTCACCAACACACCTTTGAGATATTCCCTACATGATTTTCTTGGATGTCATCATGGTATAGAATAGAATATTGTGGAAATTTGCTCTTGTGTACTTATGATAATTTCATTATTTAACTCATTTTTTTAACGAGTATTTTTTTTATTGCTTTTTATTATGATACTAGCATAGTACCCATAAAAAATGCCAGATTGTTTACATATGGATAAGATAAATTAAATTTTGTTTGAGGAATGAATGTTTTGTTTGCAATAAATACATTTATACTAAAATATATAAATATATATTTTATGAATGTTTTGTTTGCAATAACTATGTAGCATAACGGGCATCTGTACTTCTTCTTCTCTGGTCGCCGTGAGGAAAAGAGATGTTGAGGGAGAGAGAGAGATAGTAGTTTCAGAGAAAGTCAGGGTGAGATAGAAAGAGACGATCATTTCCTCCGTGGGCTACGGACTATGATGATGATGATGATGTCTCTCTGTCCCGGTCTGCTGACGGGAACTGACCTCTGTGGAGGGAAAATCCTTTCCGGACAAAAACTCTGTGGAGAGAAAAGACAACAAAATTCACGGATCTTCCAATTTTAAATCTGGGGTTTTATTTCCACATATACATCAATTTCTGGGCTGGTCTGCGGATTTCGTCGAGGCATGGAAATTCTGTTGCATGTTGTTGTCTAAAAGAGTTGGTCACTTTTTTGGGCTACTACTACGGATTCAAATCTCCTACTGGTCACTGCTTCTAACAGGCTTTCACCCCCAGCCTGACGGGCGGGGACGCCGTCCCAGGCCTCGACCCCAACTGCCTCTAACCGTCTCGATCTAGCCTTTATATATGGCTAATGGTCATACGCTCTTCCCCTTGTCACATAGGTAGTTTAACACAAATTCAACTCTGGCCAGCAACGGCTACCGGTAACATGATCTGGGTCTATTTCATTACAAATACATTTAGTATAAATGTATTTATTGCAAACAAAACATTCATACCTCAAACAAAATATATTTTCCTGTCGATTTTGTACAACTTTTAATAATTTTTAAAACGATAAGGCAACAGAATTTAAAAAAAAAACAAACTGAGACATCATCATCAGTAGTAGTAGTGATATTACCAGCAGCAGTTTCCTGCCTATTTTCAGCAAACCCCCTGACATTGCAGAGCCTTGCTTTACCCGCAGCAGCCCATTTTGTGTCTGTGTGTTTGCAGTAACTCTTTCTCCTCTTTCTGTTTGCTTTAGCATGACAGAAAACCAACGAACAAACAAAGTTTTTGGCTTATATATTCATTGACCTTCAAATTAGATTATGAGAATTTTGAACAAAGAAGTAGCTTCAGACAAAACTTGAACCCATACAGCAGGAGCTTGCGATGTCATATAACAATGCCTATATTACTTTGGTCACCAAAGCCAGTGTGGTCAGACAGTGTTCTTTATCCCTAACCTTACTACCCATTGCCTTCACTTTGACAATTTAATCTACAAATTCTACTATCAGTTAATCAACAAAATGCCAGTTTATGTTTCTTCTGAAGCAACCTTTTTGTTCTGAATTCTTGTTATCTTCTGTTTGTGTGTGTGTGTGTGTGTATGTGTGTTTTGGGGTTTTTTTTAAGTATTGTATTTTGTTTTTGTTTTTTTTTTCAGTAAAAACTATTGTTATAAGACAACATGGCCGCTATTCCGGTGCTGAACAGACGGTGGTTAATAGTGCAAAAAGGAAATTTTGCCTCATTATGACAGTGTTTATTGCTTGGTAAGGAGTTTTCTTTCTTTTCTTTCTGAGTTTGTCCAAATCATCATGCCATCTTATTTTATGCCGGCCATAATTTTGCAATCACAATGGATCCATATTGTGAATTGCGATGTCCAGCAGTTGTCTGATATTCTTGCAACATTGCCTGCCATTTGCCATTTAAGTTTGCCAATGGCTTCTAGGATATCATTGATGCCTGTTTGCTTTGTGATCTTTCCTTGTGATGTTTAGCTTGAGCTTTTCCTGTGCACATTGCATGGTTCTTAGTTTGAGAGCCAATTTCTAGGATAAGACAAATGGTTTACAATGGTATTAAGAGGACTACTGCTCACTGCAACTCATCCAAGCCCCATAACTGTCCATATCGAGCTTCATTAGACAGGCCTCTAGTCATAATACCAGGATGGTGTAATATTTGCATAGTCTTTTTTTAAATTAAAAGTCTGTTTTATATATTAGTATATACAGTACTTGTATTTTTAGAGCTCGTATCAAGTGATTAAATCTTCTCAAGAATAACAATGCAATCTCTTATTCCTTTATTCAGCAATTTCTCTAAAGTTTTCAGAAGCTCATTCTTTTTAGATGGATCAATGAAAATTTTGACTTTTAAATATCTTTGATAATAATATTCAATTTGTGTAGATTTATTTCTTATTTCCTTTCTTTTTCTTTTGCAGTTGGTTTCCTAATGTAATTAATGCTATATTGGATGCCTTCCATCTCACCAATAGTTTAGGGAACGCGATGTGGGCCATGTGGGTTTTGAAGGTGAGTAAATATAAAAATTCTAAAACGTTAGGGTATTGAAAAACTCAAGAGACAGAGAGGAGAGTGTTGTATAGCCACGGGTCCGCGGGAGGAAAATCCTGGACTTGGAGAAAAAGCAAGACTGGAGACTTGTTTTATAAAAATATGATGATATATTTTTATTTCATCAGACACATCGTTCAGTGGCGGAGAATGAAGAGTGGGTGAGAGATAATGAGAGCCAACAGACTTTTCTAAGACAGCAGGGCATACAGGTCTTTTGGCAACAGGGAAATTGGTCCTGTCTTCGTCCTAAGCCTAAGTGATCTCTCTCTGGCCTCCAAGGTCGCTCTGTGTGGCTTTTATCCAGTTTGAATGCCCACGCTGGTTTTCCAGCCCACCACCTGCAAATCAGGGTTTTAGTCAATATCCTGTTTATGACTTTTCAACACCTGGTGTGTCTTCTGGTCCCTGGCACCTTCAATTTGGGTCTTGGTCGATATCCTGTTTATAACTTTCAACACCTGTGGGGTTCAAATCTGTGAACCCCACCCACGGCTTCCTAAATATCCAACAGAGAGTTCATATTTCTTGATTTATCAGAAACTAAATTGACTATATCAGTTGTTCAACAAGAAATTGCTAATTTATTTAAGCAAAATAATTTTTTAAAATACATAATTCATTCAAAATATTCCCCCTTGGCAACAAGTTTTCAATTTCCATTATCTCTATTATATGTAGATACATCGATAAGTCTGTAGCCTAATGATGAAAAAAAGCATTTATTTTACACAACAAATATTTATTTTTCGACATAATTTTGTTTCATGTATTTTCTTATCGTTCAGTTATTTTGTTTTACAGGCAATCATGAACCCACTCCAAGGTGTTCTCAACTGTCTCGTATTCCGTGGCTGGCCCCGTTACCATTGCAGATGCCTTAACCAACAACAACAAGCCACCCCTGAAGACGTGAGAACCACCCTGATCCGTATCAATACTTCAGCAAAGCCGTCCTCAAGCTGCCTGGAAACAGATCCACTACTGACTCGATGACCTCTCCTCACTTCTTACCAAATTTGGTATCAAGCAACTGGTGTCTCTAAGGTGTCATTACTCTGTTTTCCAAAGAATGAAACCTTATTGCATTCTTTACAGAACAGAATAAATAGCCAATGCAAAAAATACTGTATATGCCGGTGTATAAAACAGACATTTAATTTTAAAAAAGACTATGTAAATATTACACTGTGTCCAATGTGCTGGTATTATGACTAGGGAGCCGTCTACCGAAGCTCGATATGGATAGTTATGGGGCTTGGATGAGTTGCAGTGAGCAGTAGTCCTCCAAAGACCCTTGTAAACCATTCCTCTTATAGTCCAGCATATATGGTAATCAAAGTCGTATAATGTCTAAAATTGAGTGCCTGTTATAGCAGGTTGGTCTCAGGCCATAGCTCATGAGTGTGATCCTCACTGGGCATCCGATTATTGTGGCCCTGTGCCAGACTAGGTTAAGCTTCTTAAATATGTACATATTATATCCAAGATTAATGCAAAATGTCACAATTGTTATATCAGTTAAAGTCTATCTGTGATTATTATATACTGATTTACACTCTAGCCTTCTTCTAGGAAGAATTAACTGATACGAGATATCCTCTAACATGGACAGCAGAATGAGAACGATCTACTCCCATGGATTGAATAAAGAGTTTGGTTCAAAATTCCAAGCAGATAACCGACTACGACAGACACCTGAAGAAGGTTGGAGGGTACAACGTCCAAAACATTGTGATTATAACAACCAAGATGAGGACACTAGTCCGAGTAAGTCGGTGTATAATGATAATTCCTCACTTCAGAAATTCAGACAAAAATCTATCTGCGATGACTTGAACAGGAGAAAAGTTTTCAAACCAGTAGGGGATCATATTTTCTAATTCAAATGCATCAGGCTACTGTAACTATTTTTGCAAAGTACAGGTACACCACTGTGTCCGGCACCTCCTTTGAATCCAGATAAAGTTACACTTGAATTTCTCGCAGCTCTCACACTAGTTTGCAGAGTGGCCACAAGAGGCACTGTGTGTGGAATCATTTCTTAATTGTTTATACTGCGTTGGTTGTTACTGCTCCATTGGTTTTGTAAAATTCCTAGCCTAATTTGCTTACATTTAACCGTAGTACTGGCTTCCAAGCAAACTGCAGATGTCAGTGGTGGTGTAAAGCACAAATACAAGCCCATATTAATGCAAGAAAAGTTAGGAGTGTTGAGAAAACTCGACTGCTGTGTTTCAGTACAGAAGCTGTGTGAGATATATTGTATTGCCTCATCAATTGTATATGATATTTGTTTAATTAATATACCTGTATCTGTTTCATTTATATTGATTAACTGTATCATATTAATATATTGCATTTAATATGTGTTAAATTTAAGTTTTTAATAGTCCTAATGCTTTAAAGATATGAGATGTGCATAAATAATGGGTCAGAGTTGTATTATTGCATAACCTTTGTTAGTCCAGCAAAATGGATAATCCGGCATGGTTCTGGATCAAAGGGTGCTGGAAAATCGGTGGTCTACCGGTACCAGTGTAAATAGCTGATTTGGTTGAAGCTGTGTCAACTTGCTAGGAATAAGTGACATAGATCTTAGAAGGATCCATATATATATTTGTGTGTAACACTTTTCAATGAGCACACAGATACTACACGCTGAGTACATAGGCAGAAGTGCTGCTCCATATGTAAATAATCCTGTCATTTTTTACAGGTACTATGCTAGTTTGAGTAATAAAGCACTTTGATTGGTTATTTGTGAACCTGTTAAGTTTGAAAGCATTAATTCGATTGGTTGGAAAATGTTAATTTAGAATTTGAATTACTGAACTCAGCTTCCAGCTCAAGGGAGATAACTGGTCACTATAATACATTAGTGACATCAAGTCAGTGGCCTGGTTACCTATTATCATTTTTATAACAATTTCCATTATCAGGATATAGGCAGGCCTTCTCTCAATTGAAGATTGGTGCAACACAATCTAACTGCCCTTATTTCTCCCTGTATCCTACTAAACTAGGCTTAGTAAATATCAAGATATGGTCATATATTCAATAGGTTGACACAATATCTTGTAACTCCCACACATAATTATAGCAGTGTCTATCAGGCTTTTTCATAGTACTTACTGTGATATACAAGCAGATATCTTTACTTACTGTTGCATACAGGCAGATATCTTTACTTACTGTTGCATACAAGCAGATATTTTTTCACTTACTATGCAATACAAGCAGATATCTTTTACTTACTATGACATAAAAAAGATATTTTTGCTTACTGTGCTGTAGAAACAAATACTTTATTAATGTATATACCTGTATATAAGATGGTCATTCAATTTTTTTTTAAAAAGAAAGAAATGATGCAAAAATTACACTGCTCTGGTAGGGGCCATCTACCAAAGCTGGGTGTGGACAGTTATGGGTCTTCGATGAATTGCAGCGTGAAGTAGTCCTCCAAATACCCTTGTAAACCATTCATCTCATAGTCCAGCTTATACAGTACATTAGTCTTTTGAAAATTTGTAGTAATATTGGTATATCAACATTGGAATTCTGGCTTTTACCTGGGATTGAACATTAACCTCAGCCACAACAATAGGCCAGGTATAGATATTTATAAAGCTCAGCTAGGCCAGATTGGGTGAAGAATGAGGTAGAAAGATTGTGTTATGCCAATCTTCCAAGTGGGCTGGGGGCTGCCTTGAAAATCAGCATTTTAAGTCTTGGCTTCTTACTTAGGCTCAAATGTCAACCATTTACATGTTCCAGTGGGAAAGATGCAACTATCTCAGCTACCAAGAAGACCATTTGTGGTAATATTAAATGTTATTGGAACAGGATAATGAGATAAAATTAAAAAGGTTATTCAATTTTTTTTGTCAAAAACAAATATAATATTAAGAGTTAGATCTGATGTTTTGTCTGTTGGTTGTGTGACCCAACCCAGAGTGGCAAAGCCTTACTATACATTAAACATCAACCATGCTTTGCTAGCTTTTATTGACTCGATTAAAATTTTCAAATAGTTTTGCTTAACAATTACTGACTGCTGTAAACTATCATAAGTCCACAATCTACATCAATTAAAACTACATCATTATAATATGTTTACATGTTTTTATAACATGACAAAAAACTTCATTTTACAGTGGAGTCATTTGTGTGTTGCATCTTAAAGGGCACCCTTAAAAATATTTTAAAATTTTATTGTGCAGGCCAAAAACAGGCTAATTTAATGGGGTGTGGTATGCCTCAAAACAGTTTCTGTCTTTGTTCAAGCACAAGTGTACATTGGTGAGGACTATGTTGTTTTCATGGCTACAATATTTGCATGTGGCTGACAGGTCCTCAGGTGATCATATATAGTCACTTGCCCCATAAAGGGTTAAATTCAAACAATGCAAGACCCTATAGAAAGATGCGAGGTGGTGCACTCTAAACAGAGTGAGAATAGGAGTTTGTAGGACAAGAGACAATATGGTTACAAGTAGGGTTTACAGAGCAGTGAATCCTGTGGGTGTTATGAAAGGGTGCAAAACATTGAACACGTTCTGCGAAACAGCCCACACTCACCTGATTTAGGTAACACTGACCTGAAAAACATCAACCAAACAACACTAAAGTGGCTGGCTGTCAGCCGCGACAAGCTATGATGATGATCCTTTGAGGTCATCAGTTGTGAGTTGTGGTTGTTTTTATGAAACCTAAAATGTTACGATTACTTAGCAAGACACTCTGGCTATTTTATAGGAAGGACCTTTACTTGGGTTTATCTTTGCACCCAACCGAAATTTGGGCAACTCAGACATACTAAATGCAACACTCATCTTTTACTACATTCATGTACTTGCAAAATCTGCAACAAATAAATAATACTTTGTATAATATTTTTGTTTTGTTATTTTTACTAAATTTCAGTGGAATAGAACAAAGTGTCTGGACTTCAATCATAATGATCAGCGTGGTTACGATTGGCCTCAATTGGTTATTGGCCTTGTATTTCCTTGTGTCCATGTAAAAGATGCATCCCAGATTTTCTTATTAATTGAGATACAAAACCGTAACACACATTCGTTCATACAGTATTTCTTGTTTTTGTTACTGAAAATAATTTTTTGTTACTGAAAATAATAATCCCAATCTGGTAAACGCAAATACCTTTTTCTCCATTTTTATTTTTGTTAGATGAAGTATTATAAATCATTATTATTTAAATTTTTATGACTACTTTTTACCTTCATCTTAAATTTATTAGTTTCTTTTTATCGCAACTTTTGCTCAGACCGATTATCCTTCGCAGTGAGCAAATAGCGTTGATCAGAAAATAAAGAATAAGCCACGGGTGTGACACAAACCCACATCCTCTAGCCAGGGGAAGCACCGTTTAGCCCGGTTCTGATTTACCAATTATGCCACCAAGCCTTAACTAAGAGCAGAAGCTTGAAAAAGCACCTTTAAGA
>VCCN01003609.1:6332013-6348053 GCA_006491835.1 Architeuthis dux
CCTTTGACATGATACATAGAAGTGCAGAAAACCCTATCTCACAGAGATATTTTAATAGACAAAACTGGTAAGGAAGATTCAGACCTTTGGTTGCACAGTTATACTCCATCTTACATCACATTTCCCCACTACCCATAAGCCCAAAACATTCACCACAAATTTTACTTTTAACTAATAGCCTTATTCCTCCTTGGACTACCTAAATACCCCCCCCCCCCCTCGGTTGGGAACCACTGCCTTAGATGGACTGCCTTACAGGGCTAAAAGCATCCAGCTGCCCTGCTATTTACCCATAGTTGGGGACAGAGCTTGGGCGGCCCTGGCTGGCGGGGGAGAGAAATGGATTCATGCCTTTTCCAAGGGCATTAGTGCAAAGTGAACACAAGCAGCTTCAGCCAGAACTTGACGATTCTGTTTTCCATGCAGGTAACTGTTACACCACTCTGCACTTCCACAATAACAGACTAGGCACCAGATAAATTTTCTCCTGAAGATTACCAGAGAATGAACTGGCCATCACATCAAAGAAAGAAATGTATTAAGGAAATGAGTGTAGTGAGTAGTTATCTCCCTTGAGCATTCATTAAGTACTGAATTCAAATCCAAAATTAACACTCATTTATTGACCAATCAAATCCATTCTCATGAAGCCAGGAAGTTGGCTCAGGGCTACCCTTCTGCAATAAAAGCAATAAGCACTCCAACTTAATAAGCACTTCAAGCCAGCCCGGTTATGAATCTACAATCTTATTGACCTTTGTCAAGGTTGTCAATAGGAGTAACAGATTAACAGTAAGGTAGTTATAAAACAGTGGTTTGTCTAAATACTTACTCTATTCTCTGTCAACCATTCTGGCATGCCAGACATTTTATCTAGTTATCTGGTGATGAGACAGAGTGCAAGGAGAGTGGATTCATGCCTTTCCTAAGGGCATGAGTGTAAAGTGAACATAAGCAGCCTCAGTCAAAATTTGAACTGTTCTATTCACAGATGAGGTTGAAGAAAATTGACTCATTTTTTTCAAAAGTTGAAAATAAAGCCTTTTTGATGTGATGATAAAAATGCACTATTAAAAAAAAAAATTAAACTTTTTTTTCTCAATGTTAAAAAGTGTACAAACATTAAACAACATTTAAAAACAATTGTCACTCAGAAGTTTTAAAACTATGAAGTGAACAAAAAGGTTAGTGTGCCTGATATTTATAACTCCAGACCCCGAAAAAAAAAAAAAACAAAAAAAAAAACAATCCTTATTTTTATTATTTTAACAGCTTCACAATCGTACCTGAGATATGAGACTAACCAAAGAATGACCCAAACAACAAAAAAAAAGTTGTCAGTTTCTGAATAACAAAAACTTTGAAATCTCGTTTGCCGCGGCGAGAATCACGTCAAATCAAAATGGCGGTATATTTAGTATGTTGACCAACAACTTAACTTTCTTCTTATTTTCTAAGCGTTATTTCTCTACTACTGAGTCCATATATCGTTCGGATCGGATGGTTTATGCCTAATCTGCATAACCCCCATTGACCGAAGGTAAGTACGCAATCGAATCGTTTGTCATGGTCGGAATGACCAGATGGTATCCTATTAGTTGTGCAGGCAAAGAGCGTGTATAAACACGTTGTGATAGTTTTCGTTAACAACAGGTGTGGACAGCTTCTTCCAGCGAAACTTTTTTCTCTTTCTTTCTCTCTCCTTTGTCAACAACAATAGACAACTATTTATATATTTCCTTTAACTTAACTTCAAGTTGCCGGTTTCTCACCGGTCGGTGTACTTATTAGCCTCTGCGTATTTCTATCATCAGATGGTGTTTATCTTCATCTTCAATTCTTTTAAATCTTTACAATAATAATACACTAACACTAACACTACATTTATTTTAAAAAAAAGAAAAACATGACTTCGTTGAATTTCGACTGATGGAAATCGTATAACGAAAAAAAAAAAAAAGACTTGGAATAAAAGGTAAAAAGAAATAATTATTTATAATTATTTATAATTATTTATAATTATTATGCTTATTTATAAATGCTATTTATTATTTCATTAACACTGGAGATTAAGAAGAAGAAAAAAAAAGAAATTGAAAATGAAAGACAATTATTAATATCAAATTATTACTATTCATCGGATTGCAATATGAGGATTTTTTTTTTGTTGGACTTTAAAAAAAAAAGATGTCGTTATATTCAATTTATTTATTTATTTAAAATGACAATTTTATTACTTTGTCGTTTTTGGAAACTTTATTCTTTTAAATTTAATTATTTTTGAATTTTTCGACAAAACTTTAAAGATGTTTATTGTTTAGACACATTTGTAATAATCATCTTATTAATTTGTTAATTAATGAACAAAACATTGCTTAATCATACCATACGTTAGAAGCCAAGAACTAAAAACTTTTAGGTGGATTTTGTTAAAAAGACGAGTTTTGAAATGAAAATACTTAACCCTTTTTTTAAGCCGTTCATCGCAGTTTCGAACCACACATTAAGAAACGAAACTCACAATTCTTTTATTGCTGTAATTAATCATCAACTGAAAATGTAAATAAAAGAAATCACGCCGTTATCTTCTTCTGTAAGTTCTGTGAAGAAATGTTTAGAAAATATTTAATAAAAACATTTAATCATGATCGTTGCATTTTAACTCTCAACTGATTAGTTTCGTGCCTTGGAATCTCCAAAAGTTGCATAAACTATAAACTGACAATTTCGAAAGTAAAGTTTAAAAAGTTAGTGTCCATTCATTCATTCTTTGTCTTGTATGTTCGTTGCTTAAGGGTTGGTTGGCAGGGTTGAATTTAACATTGATGGGACCCAGTACATAACAATAACATTTATTGGGGACCCTTCTATTTTTGTATTTATCTATTATTTTCAAACAAATCAAAACAAAAATGAAATAACCATTACATTTTAAATTAATGTACATTCCTTATGGATCAATAATCTAACTTTAACATGATGAGATCATCAAACATTTAATCGAGATATTTTTTATTTTACTTTTTTACCCGCAAAAAATATTAAAATATTTTTAAAGATATATTTTTTGTGGGGCTCTGTACAGCTGCACTGCCTTGAATACAGCCCTGTATATATTCAACACTTTCTTTTAAAATTAAAAGTAGATTTTCTTAAAAAAAAGGTTTTGAAATCATTACTAAATCAGCTTTTATTTTTAATTTTGGGGGCTTTTAAAGTTAGAATGTTGACATTTCCTTCACTGAAGCTTTATCCTCTTTGTTATAACGTAAATCCATTCATAAAACTGAAACTATCACTTTAAAAATAAAAGCGATGGTTTACAAACTAGTCTCGCAGTTGCAGGATATATAGTGAGTTCGATCTTCAATAGTGAACTTGTAGCAGACTAAATAAAACTTAGTAAATACATAGCCATAATGCCAATAGGGAAAAGATAAAAAATGTTGATACACCTTAGAAACACCGAACTGTTTTTATGCAGTTAAACTTTTGGTGATCTCGTAGTGAAGCGTCCCAAATTATTCCGGTTCTTGTAATATGAAACCACACGACGGTCAGTTACAACAAAATACTAAGCGGATATTAAATCTAATGAAAACCAACTGTAAAAAAAATCCAAAAGTAAACTCCATCAGCTATTAACTATACTATAGGTGTATTTATTTTACCATATAGTCAGGATCCCCCAAAGTCCTCTATCGGGATCGCTCAGCTGCCTCGTTGCGTTTTTCTTCTCGTCCAGGGTATGAAATCTCCTCACTTTCAACGGAAAAAAGCCAGAAGTTGCAGGGGGACCAAAACTGGACGGGGTGGGAGGAGTATCTGACAGATTTGGGTGATGCAATGTTTTGCCAAAAAAAAAAACTGCACACGACATGAAGATACAGTCATTGTGAATGCGACGGTCACACAGTACACAAGCTCACTATGGCATCTGACTGCCGATTAAGTAAACCCATGGGAGAGTGTCTGCTTACGCATGCGCAGTAAGGTCCCTTTGATTGCCAAGTTCCATCAAGATATTCAAAATGGCTCGATACTTTCTGGACGGATCTCGTATTAGAAACAGTTGACTTCTAATAAATGTAAATCGATATTTACTTAGATACCTTCTGGAATTTTGAGTTGAGTCCTTATCATTCTAAGTGTTGTTCGGACTATCTAACTTGTTCTTTTTGTTGTTTGGACTATCTAACTTGTTCTTTTTGTTGTTCTGGTTGTTACCACAATATTTTTTGGAGACAAAAATATTATAATAGTTCCATCAGACAAAAGCAATGTGATAGTGATCCTTGACAAAAAAGAAAGGAAAAATTATATGCGAACATAACAGTCTGGTAGTTACAAAGAAATAAGCAAAGATCCTACTTCGTCTGTAGAGAGAAAACTGCTTCTGATCCTAAAGAACAAGGATCACTTTACATCTAAATAGTACAGACAGTTCATTCAATATCATAGCAAACTAGGATATACTGTATATGCCTGACTATAAGACAAATGGTTTTAAAGGGCATTTGGATAACTGCAACTCATCCAAGCCCTGTAACTGTCCATATCAAGCTTTGATAGATGGCCCCCTAGTAATAATACCACCACATTGGACACAGTGTAATATTTGCATTGTTTGTTAAAAATAAATTAAATGTCTGTTTTATATACTAGCGTATATGGTATGTATAACCTTCCCAAGATACACAAGGCAAATATCCCATTAAGATCCCTAGTGAATTGCTGTGGCCCAGCATGTCACCTTTTGACAAAACTTGCATACCCCTGGCAGGATAGCTTTGCAGTCTTTTGATCAAAGATCAAAATGTAGTATCTGTTCTTTGAAAGCACCATGGCCTCGAAGTTCAGAGAACCACAGCGCTTCGGGGGTCCTTGTGGCATGCTCTGGGAGAAGTTGCACAGGATATCTTGGCCATTAGCATGCTCAGGATTTGTCCTGAGAAGCTTTTGGGATCTCCACCCCCTTTTATCCTGGTCCCCGTGACATTTGTCTCCGTGATCCCCCCCACCCCCACTGAATTCGGCACTAAATGACTCACCAAGGGTCGATGTGCCGTTAAACAAAACAATCAATTAATCAATCGCATACCCCTGTAATTTCTCTTGAGAACCCCTGATCTATACAGTTCACAAATTGAAAAAAAGCATAACAAACTTGCTTTTTTTTTTTTTTTTAGATGTCCTCTTATTCCATGCAGAGGGTGGTTTTAGCACGGATGGATAACCTTTTTGCCTCTGTGCACCAGATCGCATACAAATGCTGTAAAAAGCTTGTAATATGGGAATTATCCATTTAAATACACCTAGTTATAATTTGCCTCAAAACCATTTGTGCTGAACCGGGGGATGCTAATTAGTAATCAAAGAACTCTATTTAGTCACAATTTTAGATCAAACCTTTGTGTTAAGAAAGGGTCAATTTGTTATCTTCAATATCAGGCAAAGGTCATCAGCAGTGATCCCAGGAATCTAGAAAATGAATTAAGCCATCTGACATGCTACCCAAAATTTCAGGGAATTTGAATAGCGAGCTTGAACCGAATGTAGTAAGGACTTGTGCCGCTAGCCTTTATGAGCCAGTGTTGAAACAGCAGGCAAGGGGCTACCTTAAAGGAGATGGTGGAAACTAGGTGCTATTAGGATAAGTAATTTTTTTCATGATCAAATTCCCTGAACTTTTGGGTTGTACCTCGTATAAGCAGCTACCCTCTAAAGCAGGGGTTCCCAACCTTTTTTGCGTCATCGCCCACTTTCACATAAAAAATTTTCCCATTGCCCACTTGTATAGTAAATATTCAAAAGCATACCAAAAATGTTTGGTAAAAGTTTGTTACTGGTTCGTAAACTAACTTTTTATGATGTAGTAAAAAATACCAAAGAGAGGTAACAAATAACGCTGACTTTTTTTATACAGGTTCTTTGCATATATCCATTGAATATTTTTTTCGGGTAGCATATATTGAAATACGTTCTTAATATTCAAAATCCTATATTGCCCACCAAAATTTCCAATCGCCCACCATTTTCTGTTCAGTTGCTCATCACCCACCCAACAGTTGAAATCGTCCAGGTTGGGAAACCCTGCTCTAAAGGAATAAGCACTCATCCCATATAACTTCTGGGACAGAGAATTGGAGAATGAACCTCACAGATACCAACTACGAACCAACTAGTAAGCGTACTTTGTATAAGATGAGCAGCTGAACAAATTCAAAGAATTTGTATGTACTGCAACATCAGAGTGATTCTCAGTAATACAACTGCTCTTTTGCAACTTCCTTACTGATAACAAATGTTCATCATGAAAATAAGATTAAACTATTTTATCAGTTATTAAAACAGAAAGGACAGGAAAACTCTTGCTCATTGTCAAACAAAGAAGAATTATGTCCAGTAGGAAGATGATCAAAATGAAGCCATTGGTTGTATTTATCGCATTGTACACAATCATTTATATAATTTAATTTACAAATTTTATTTGAATATTCAATAGGAACAGAGCTGCAAACATAGAAACTGCAACGAGAATTTGAAATTCTTTAATTAATCATCACAAACCTCTGTATAAAAGCCTTTTTTAAATTACAGTCCTTTTGCGTTAAGAAAAGTGAAGCAAAGATATAATTTATAACCAGTATTGCTGATTGGAGAATTGAGGAATCAGGGCATCAAATCAAGAAACAGCAACGAGAATTTGAAATTCTATAATTAATCACCACAAACCTCTGTATAAAAGCTTTTTTAAACTAGGGACTGATTTTTTAATGTAGATTTTAATTTGATTCCTGTGTATTTTTTTTGCAGATGCTGTGAAGGGGATTCTCTACAGTTGTGATGGATAATGATGAAGACAGACAGAATGTGAATCACATAAATTATGCTGGAGTTGGCCTGTCTGGAACAACGGTGCCAGCAGCCTCCTCCAGAACCAGTGCTCATGGGAGTAATGTTGTTGTACCAGCTGACGGTAGGCATCCACCGATGGCAGTGCCCTACCGGTGGAAAGGCAAGGTACCACAGTACCCTGCAGAACACAAGCTCCTGAATGGTTATAATTTGCAAAATGGGTCATCCCTTGGCCTGGAACGGCAAAGTGAGTCAGGGGTTTACCTCAACCACTCTTCGGTCGCTGCAGCCAGGCAAGGGCAGTTAAACAGCTTACCTTCCAGAGCTGTCAACAACATTGGCCCTTACTACAATGGAACACACACAAAATCTACCTCTAATGATGGTTTGTATTATTTTAATCACTTTAACACTTTTAAAACTAACCTATTAAGGTGCTTTGAAAATTGGTATTCAAGATCCTAGCTTTTACCTGGGATTGAATACTGGCATTCAAAATCCTAGCTTTTACCTGGGCTTGAATACTGGTATTCAAAATCCTAGCTTTTACCTGGGCTTGAATACTGGTATTCAAAATCCTAGCTTTTACCTGGGATTGAATACTGGCATTCAAAATCCTAGCTTTTACCTGGGATTGAATACTGGTATTCAAAATCCTAGCTTTTACCTGGGATTGAATACTGGTATTCAAAATCCTAGCTTTTACCTGGGCTTGAATACTGGCATTCAAAATCCTAGCTTTTACCGGGCCTTGAATACTGGCATTCAAAATCCTAGCTTTTACCTGGGATGGAATACTGGCATTCAAAATCCTAGCTTTTACCTGGGCTTGAATACTGACATTTAAAATCCTAGCTTTTACCTGGGCTTGAATACTGGCATTTAAAATCCTAGCTTTTACCTGGCCTTGAATACTGGTATTACCTTGGTTTGAGTACTGACCACTGCCACCAGTGAAAAATACACCACCACCTCTCTCACCCACAAGGCAGGCTCTATCGGTTTTTAATTTTAAACTTTTTGCATACAGAGCAACTTTTATCCTTTATCTTTTCTATATTTTTCATTGTGCACAGATGGGGACACCATGGATCTACCCCCTGAAGGTGTGGCGCATAATATGGAGCAGATGCGCTTGCTGCACAAGTTCAAACAACTGCGACGACATCAGATTCAGCAGCAGGAGATCCTCATGCAGCAGCAAGAGCAGCAGCTGGTACTGCTGCGCCATGAAATGAAGCAACGTCAGAGGCAGGTAACCACCCTGCAACCAAATTTAGGTTAGTTGAAAACGCCCACCGCGTTTATTTCCCTCTTTCTTCACAGGGCCTCCTCAGGTTTTTATGCTAAGTTGTCAAGATTTCTAAGGTTTTTACGTCATTATCGTTCGCTGACAATTCAGCGCAAGGACAAAAACTATTCATTGAGATACAAAAATTAAAATTACTTTTTGAGTCCGCAGGTACTACAGTTTATCGGCTCGATTTCCCTAGTCATTAACTTTTCTTGCTGAATGAGTTGAAAAACAATCTATGGAGTTGAAATGATTTATTACGATAAAATTATGCCATAGCTACTTAAAAAGAAAATAACTCCTAGAGTTGCCAAATATGATTAATACGAAATGCTGAATATATATATATATATATATATATTATTGTGTGCTGAATTGTCTGCACTGAATCAAAATATGTTGCTTTTTTAAAAAAAACTTTTTTTTTTTTTTTTTTTTTAATATCCCGTAACTGTGCAGAGTGGTTGAGGCACCACAAATAATTTTGATCATGGTTGTGTCAAGGGCAAGATAGCCTGACAGAGCCTATCCCTCTTCAGGCTGGTTTGGAATCAGTCGTCCATCTCCTAAACTGATTGCCAACAATAGCTTGAGAGCTCAGTTTGCCTTACTATTTACTCATAGCTGGGTGGGGAGAATATTGATTCATGCCTTTCCCCAGGGCATTAGTACAATCTGTCTCAGCTGGAGTTTAGACTCGGCTCAACGATTCCATTCACTGTGCTGTTAACCATTCAACCACTGCACATCCTGTGTTTTGCCTATGCTCGAGGCATCAAAATATGTTGCCTATACTTGATGTATGAAATGTTAAGTATGTAATTTTGGTGCCAAATTCTTTGGAAGTGGAATTTTATTTCCTGCTTTTTCTTTCAGATGTTTGGAAGGAGAAACAACAGTATCAGAAACTTGCCATGCATACTCCACCAATCAAAAGATCTCACAGATCAGAGGAAATGTCTCCACAGCAGGTGAATACGTTATTTTAACCTCCTTTTGCCACTATGGAAATTAGGCAAACAAGTGTTGAATTCTGTTACTTAGAGGAAAGCAATTTGTCACAGTATGAATTTTTTTCTCATTGAAAATTGGATTTTTTTGTTAATTTGTTTACAAGAAAATTCAGTTGAAAATATTTTTTAAGGAAGAAGGATAAGTAGAAAGGAGATTTAATATTGATGATCGTGAGAGTATTGTTATCCCATGAGCAGTGGTTCCCAACCTTTGTGAGTCATTCCCCACTTTTGACAAAAAGTTTACTAGTATCCCTCCACCCCTTCCATTTATTAAGTTGTAACAAAGAATAATTTCAAATAATAACTTTATTTTGTGTATAATCATACAGCTTCATAATAAGAATTAGTTTTATTTTATAATTGTACAGCTATTGCTGTCTATTTGTTACTCAAAGGAAGCAAGTGAAAATAATTAGGAATAAATCATTTGATAGACTTTTATTTTTGCCTAATAGCCTTATTCCTCCCTTAGGGGGATTCCACCCTATTGGGAACCACTGCCCTAGAGTGAAGAAGTATGCTATTAGGGTATTCGGAAAGTAATTACTTATTTTTGTGTTCGGAAAGTAATTATATATTTTCATGTGCAGAATATTCAAAAACAAAGAAGTTGGAAATGGTCTCAAACTTTTTTCAGAAAAAAACAGAATTTTTTCAATGAGGAATTGAAAATTTGCCTTCGCGTTGGGCTGCTGTCATTGGCAATGATGGTGATTACATTATTGATAAATAGTATTTAATTAAACTTCACTAGCATTTGTTTTTTGTAATTACTTTCTGAACATGACAATACATAATTACTTTCCGAACACCCTAATATTTCAGAATGTGTGGTGGATTTGGAGCGTGTCAGATTTCACAAGAGTCTTGTGTTGCCTGAGAGATTAAAAACCTTATAAAACTAGAAAGCTAGCTGCATTGTCACTAAACACTGAACAATCAGGTGATCCCAGACTATGCCGTGACAAAAGCTTGTAATACTGATTAATCAGAGAGACATATCATCAATAGTTTGAAAAACAACTATAATGCAATTTATCATATGTATTTATGATGTTATTAAAGCAGAAAAATTACCTCGCAATGTTAACAAAATCGCCAAAAGATTTATGGATCCGCTCCAAAATTTAATCAATTGTTCCTTGGTCCATGGCACACCCTTCCACAAAATATCATTGAAATTCATTGAGAACTTTTGGAGATATTGTGTGGACAAACAAACAAGCAGAAAAACAAACAGGTTTGGTTAGTCACTCAATAGAAACTGTCACTTGACCAACGTCTTTTGGCAGCATGCAGTGTTGGGGGTGTTCAATTAAAAAATTGGAAAAAGGGGTGATCAATGAATAAGTTACTTCTCTCGCCTTTTGTTGAGCAGTGATCACTCAAAAAAGTCTGAATTTTCCCAAAACAAATGTGAATGCTACTGGACATAAACTAGGGATCAATTTAGCATAAACTTACATGGCAAATTGAACCCCACACAAAGAACCTATTTAGGAGGGGAACTTTCAAAAAACAGAAAAAACGTTTTTTCTTGACATAATGTATGCATGATACAGACATACATAGCCAGCCAGCCAGCCGGACCAACTTGAAAACTGAAGAAACCTATGTTGACAGTTTTGGTTGATGGTTTCTAATATGTGTGAATACATAACCTATGTCCAACTTCTTTGGCAGAGGTAAATAGTCCCATTCTAAGCAGAAGCAGTTCAAAGTATTTTGTGGTTTAGAACTTTTTCAATTTGGCACACATCATAACAATCACATTTACACAATATCTAGGGCCTTAAACCTTTGTGGTGGTGTAATAAACATCATAATTCTTCTTAAAATCATTTGCATCTGTTGATAGCACTATATATTCCGGTAATCTATTCCGAAGTCCTACTACTCTATTACTAAAAAAGAGTTTTCTGATATTCAATCTACTTGTATTTGCTTCAACCGTATATGTGTGGCCTCTCAGTCCCTTGTATCCCCTTCTAGTAAAAAATACATCAGGGTTTACTACTTCTAATCCACACATAATCTTGAACATTTCTATTAAGTCTCCCCGATCTCTCGTATTTTATAACTATGTTAATCCTAACACCTTTAGCCTATCCTCATCTTTCATACTTGAATTTTTCTCATTCTTAAAATCCACTTTATGCTAATGTTACGTGGATGAAGATTAAATTATTTTTTTTTCTCAAGATAAATTTTTGATCAGTGAAAAATCAAACGTCCTTATAAATTTAAAAAAATGACTGAAAAATATCCCTAATACCTACATTTTTGATTCTCACCCACAGATTCCTGAAGATTTGCAGAAAACTGTTTATTACCAACTCGAAGAAGACGATGATGAGTTGTCAAGTATGGAAGATGATGGCCCTCAAGAACCACCACACTTGTCTCCTTATCATGACCTTGATGGTATCCATCCGTTGGATGACTGTGCCTCTGAATCAGACACAGAATCAGGCTATGATGACAGTAAAGAAATCAACCATTTTGGTGGCCAAGTGGCATTGTCTCAAAGACGAAATGTTCAGACGAAGGAATCTGGTGTCAAAGTTAGATTTTCCCAGTCTAACAGAAATGCTTCCCCTGATGGAGTCGCTTCGGAGGAACATCAAGTGACAGGGCCACCAGAAAATACTCATTTAGCACAGGTAAAACAGGACTGAAAAATTATTTTGATAAAAAAATCAAAAGATCAATAAGCAGACGTTAAGATAAAAATGTTTCTTGGAAATATTTTGGCCATTGTACCCTCCAGTCTTCTTCAGGTGTCTGTAGTAGTTAATAACCTTCCAGCAATTTTGAACTGAACCCTCTATTCAATCCACAGTGATGGATTGTTCTGTCCATAGGGATATCTTGTATCTGTTAACTCTTCCTAGTTAATTCTTCCTAGTTAATTCATCCTTGTGACATCAGTTGTCTGCCTATTCCACTGAACTACAGTATGACATTTTTGTACTACCTGACCTATGGATTGAACTCAGGCAGGTTACTAGATATGCCTAATCAATGCTTTTATCCACTAAGCCATGTGTAGGACAATCCAGTGGTGGAAACTTGGAGCAGATATCAAAATAATTAAACATTAACAAGATTTTTTTTAAAAAATAAAAAATAATAATGATTTATAATACTTCATCAAATACAAATGGAAAAATGTATTATAGAATAGATGGAATATGATTTGTGATCTGATTTTTTGGGGGGGAGGTTATATTTTTTGCTGCTGTTTGACTAAATTCTTTGTAGGACAATTTGTAAAAAGAGGGCTACTTTATTTATGAGCAGTTAAAAATGACTATAAGATTTACTTCCATTTCAGTGTGCAATATTTAGTATATACTAATAGCCTCCAATAGAAGGTGCCGAGTGGTGTAACGGTTACTGGCTCGGAAAATGAAATCGGTGGACCGAGTTTGAGTTTTGTCCGAGGTTGTTTACGTTCATTTCACACTAATACCCTTGGGAAAGGCATGAATTCATTTCTTGCCCCCGCTATGGGTAAATTGCAGGGCTGTTGGAGCCCTTTAGAAATGTAAGGCAGTCCATGTAAGAGAAGTTTACTCTGAGAGAAAAAAAACCCTACAGCTTAGCAGTTGACATACCTGGTCCCGAGCCTTGGTAATGGATGACGGTTGGGTGTTGGGCTAACAACTCCACTCTGTAAAATTTACTTGCTACTGAAATTGAAGCCGAGTGGTTGTGGCCAGCCTGTAAGATTTTTAAAAAAAAGTAACTTGACTGCTAGTCGAGTTAGAGGGAAAGTTTACTCGCCTCAAAATAATTTGTCTCAACCAAAATACTTATGCAAAGAAGATTGACTCATGCCTAAAAGAAAAGAATCCTATAAAGTGTAATGAACTATGACGACTTTGATCTCATTGTTTTAGCTTTCCTCTTCCTCCACATAGAATGAAGACCTACGGTCAGGTGAACAAACTTTGCAAAGTAAAAAAGGTTACGTAAAAGATATATTAACATTGTCGTCTTTGAAGTTGGTATGATGAAAAATCTATTGGGGTATTTATTTCTGCTCAGTCCGTCCCTGATAATGATTCAGTTGAATATTAAAAAACATTTTTAAAATATAAAAAATGTGATTAAGAATCTTATTTTTTAGAAACTTACATGCTCAAGAGAGAGTTGAGTCGAGTGAAATCTTACTGGCTGGTTGTGGCCCTGTGCTCCACAAGGAGTCTACAGGAATAAACAAAACAAACAATAGCCTGCAGTAGTCAAAGCTTAACACTGGCTTATGGAAGTGCTGTGCCTTGTAAAAAGTAGGAAGATTGATTTTTTGGGTTAGGCACAAAGTGCATCTCTTATGCAGTCAAATATGATAATTTGCAAGTGAATGTTTGTTTGATATCAGTTTTGTTTCTTTTTGCAGAGTAACCGATTGGATGAACGGCCAATATCTTCTAATCTGGGACGTAAGTAATTAAAATTTTTCTGTATTTTCTTTTTTACTTCGTCTCTTTAGTGTTTTTTTATCATATAATATTCCATTGATTAACTGTTATTACATGATATACTATTAGTTTAATGTTATCACCTGATATTCCATTGGTTAATTGTTATCACCCGATATTCCATTGGTTAACTGTTATCACTCGATATTCCATTGGTTAACTTTTATCACAGTTAATATAGTACAGTAATTTCTTCATCTTTGTTGGGTTTTTTTTTCACAACATTTTGGCTCTTCCTCAGGTGTCTATCATATTTTGGAATGTTGAACTTTGTTCTGAGGGGGGGGGGCATGTACTTCCCCTCCCATCCACATCAGATTTGATACCTTACCTTAACACTGTGAGTAAATCTGGAATACACGGATGTAGGTAATCAATGAAATTCAGTGTATTCGTTATCTGGAGATGACTTAAATGGCTGGGACATGTTCTATGTATACCGGGTGTCCTTACATAACTCTTATGGGGGAGATCGTGAGGAGCTCCCGTAATAACTTTGAAGAAGTGCCACAAGGACTGTCATCCCTTTGCTGTTGTCTTGCTTGGTTGGGGTGCCAAGGAAAAGAACCCAACCACTCGGCTGACAACTCTGAAAGATCTGGCAGCCAACAGAGCCCAGTGGAAACTGTGCATCAGAAATGTACTGGACAGTTGAATACAATGTCCACTAATCGGCAAACTGATGACTGATGTGGGTCCAATGAGGGGCCTCATAATATAAGCCAATTGTCTCACAGCAGAACACCCCCAGGAAATACAAGACAGACAGACCTTACTACTACTGTGGATCCAAGAAAGAGAATTCTGTAACAAGGGAATCAAAACCCCATCAAGAAATACAAGAATCTTTATAGTACCCGTGATTAGCAGATACATGTTACACAGAAACCACTACATATACTTTCTGTTTAACATGTTTGCTAATCACAGGCATTTTAAAATTCTGTACCACCAAAAGACTTTTAAGAATCTTTATGTAAATTTCAACAAAAAGGTACCTTTTTACATATTTGTGATGAGCTTGAAAGTGACTTACCTTATTCAAAAAGACCACATCTGTGCCTCGCATGTGTTTCCACCATTTGCAATGTAAGTGTGCAGGGAGCTGTCTTTATCAGAACGGCAGTCGGTTATGTGCCCGTATGTTACGCCAGCTGGTCATGAATATGTGTCAGTTGCTAGCTACTTAAGAACGCCAGGGAGAGAGGCAAGGCAAAATGTATGGTGGCCCGTGTGTCCCATAATTAACTGGTATTCTGTGTTGAAGTATGTTCCTGCGGTGACTGTTGAAGTCATTCCTTGTTCCTGACTGTGTTGAACTCTGTTCCTGCTGTGACCCCATTTTAAGGTCTTTCCTTGTTCCTGCGGTGACCCTGTTTTGAAGTTGTTCCTTGCTCCTGCAGTGCCGAGCTGGCCCCCCCATAAGAACAATATTAAAGGATGATAGTTGTGTTATATAGGCAGGGGAAAATTTGTTGGGTCCAGGAAAGAAAGAAGACTGGAACTCAGTGTTTATAAAAATATCATATATATTTATATGTGTCTGAATTCAATACCATGTCATTTGGAGTTCCTGTTTTCGCACACCCATACATATGCATTTTTCCTGTGGTCACCTGGTTACTTCCACTTCCGCCCAGGTGTTAGCCTGGAAATGACCTCCTGTGGCACTATATCACAACAGTTGGCTGCCATGTTGGATTTGGGGTCAGCATATACAAGTTGTTTGGGTTTTTGTTTTTTTTCCAGCAAAAATACAACAGAATATAGATTGTGTAAGGTCATATAGAATGTAACTGTATTTTATAAAAAAATGTACAAAACCAAATTGTTGGGTTCCAACAAGTGTTCATGGGAAATGTTCTCGATTTTGATGATGTTTTCAGAAGTATTGAGAGCCAAGACCTAATTGTGCCATATCATCCGAATTCATGTTGTACTATATAGGGGTGTGGGGGCTGTCTTTAATATAAAGTAAGGTTTTGTTATATTTTACATCTGATATCAAATTTGTGTACTTTGAATTCACAAAATATAAAAATATTTTTTCAATTTGTGTTGCATTTAGGGAAGAAGACTTTTGAACAGTTAATCGACGAACAACTGAAAGAGGAAAAGGTTTTTATTTTTTCTTCTTTTATTCATTTTGACCAAATAAGTATTCAGATTTATTATTCTTATGAAAAATGTTTGCTTTCATGAAAGACTATGGACAGAACAGAAAGGGTAATATCTTCTTTCTTTTTTTAAAAAAAATCAGTGATGAATATTATAACAGTATCATAAAATAGTTTATTATAAAGGATTAATAGTTAATTAGTATTTAAGATGATATTTGGGTTTTCAAAAAGCTGATTTTTATGTAGAAGTAATGACCATTTTTTT
>VCCN01003609.1:6348099-6359343 GCA_006491835.1 Architeuthis dux
GCAACCCTTCAGGTGGGTCAAAAATGCCAAAATTGACCTTTTGTGAAAATGACCTGACTGTAAATTGACTTTTAGAGGTTACCACCACCTATCCTAAGTTAATTCTGGGTCATGTTACCCATGTACACATATTTGCAGCCTGTAGGGTGCAGCTGTCTCTGTTAGATTTGAAAATGCCAAAATTAACCTGACACTAAATTGACCTTTAGAGGTCACGATAGGTCATTGCCATTTCAAATTTTCAGCTTGTAAGGTGCAACCATTTAGGAGTATTATATATATATACATACTGGAGGCCGTAACATTTGGTAAAAATAGCTACCTGTGTATGTGTGGAGTTTGATTTTTTTTTTTTCATCAATGTGGAATGATCTTTAGATAAGAGTATATTTTCTCATTTTTATTTATAGATCTAAATTTAGATATAAAATATCTAAATTGACAACACCGAAGAGAAGTAACCAAAACACGAAAGTCCAAACATGCACCATTTGAACATTTTCTTTAAAGCCAATTTTACAGATAACCATTCCATTCACATAGAATAAATTTTGTGTGGTTATAAAAGATGTTAAATTCTTCCTCTTGCAGGAACAAGAATCCAATGCAGCCCAAAATGTCCCTGTGAAAAAGCCATTTCTTCGTCGAGGTCAAGGCATTGCTCGCTTTAATCCCCCACCAGATGAGAGATCAGTCCAAAGGGTCAAGAAGAGCCAAAGAGCCATGTCCAGCATCCCACCAGCCATTGTTCCTCCTAAGGATACCAGTCGAAGACCTATGTCTCAACCTGTTGCATCAAGCAATAAATCCAAAGTCAGTGAGATTCTTTCTTTCTTTCTTTTTCTTGCCAAGTTTCCAATCATAAAAGTTTTGTATTTTTGTTCTCAGTGCAAATCCCCACTGTTACCTCTGCGTAGGGTTCACTTGTCACCATCTTTTTTTCCCTCTTCCTTACTGACCCTTTAGATCAGTGGTTCCCAACCTTTTCGAGTCATTCCCCACTTTTGTCAATAAGATTACTAGTATTTCCCCCCTTTCCATTTATTAAGCTGCAACAAATAATAATTTCAAATAATAACTTCATTTTACATATAATTAGACAGCTTCATACTAAGAATTAGTTTTTCATAATTCATTTTCATAATTGTACTGCTGCTGCTGCTGTGTATTTGTTACTCAAAGAAAACAAGCGAACATAATTAGAACACATTTGAAATTCCAATTTATTACAAAATAAATAAGAATTCTGCTGTTGTAACTGATATACACATCAATGTGATTTCTGTTCTTGTTTTTTTGCTACTAGTTCTTCGATTTGTGGGTCTAGTAGTGAGAGCACATCTTAAATCATTCTCACCTTGGAGCTTATTTTGAGCCTTCGACTTTATATATAGAAGTGTAGAAAACCTTATCTCTAGACTAGTAGCCTTATTCCCCTCTTGGACTACCCCAATTTTTCACCTGAATTTCTTTGATGTTGAAGACTGTAAATTATCACAAACAATCAACTGATTAATCTTTTCTAATATTAATTATCAAGAGAATTTCTGAGTTAATTTTGTACACTAAATGAAAATGTTAAAATCAAGGTCTCTGCTATGATATTTTGTGTTACATCTATTACAAAAGACAGGTATGTGGGTATGTAAAACGTGCCTCAGGGAGCTGAACAACCCTACCTTGCACAGTTCTAGGTCATCTTTGAGGTGTTGCACCTGTTAGCCTCCCTCTGATCAGGGCTCCAGACTGTCTTTTTTCACTACCATCCCGAAGAACAATTTTAACCGTCCCAAAGGAAATGTAAACGGTCCCAAAATCAAAATGTTGTTTCTTTACTCTGTTATCATCTATAGTTGTTAGTAGCCTAATAAAAACACCATTAAAATGTTGAGGAAATAAATAATTGTCAAACTCCAGTCCAAACCTGGACTTTGTTTTTCTACTGTAAAAAAATGACAAGTACACCAAATTAAAAAAAAAAGAAGATATCTTCCCTGGACGCCTCGGGCCGGAAGTGATTTAAAAAAAAAATTTTTTAATTTTTTTTTATTTAAATCACTTACGTCCTGGAGGTGTCCCGGGGAAGATATTTGTTCGTCCTGAACACATTTTTACCGTCCCCTGGACGACAGGACAACATTAATTTCGAGCCCTGCCTCTGATACCTCAGGGGATTACAACACAAACGAACGAACGGGGGATCGCTGCACATGATTTATCTGTTCTGGAACCCAGGAGTGAAAGTGGATTCAAATGTAATTGGACCTGGAGGAGTTACATACCGTAAATCTTCAGATGGAACAGCAGGGTTGGCGCAAATTCGGGCCCCACAGATTTGCCAGGAGATAAAGTTGGGTCTACCAAAGAAAAACAATTTAGAAATGAATTTATGTCTGCTGACTTCTAAGGTTTCAAATTCAATTGTGTGTCGCTGAGCTGAAGCAGAGTCAGTAAATGTTTAGTCATAAATACTGGGTGCGAATCCCCAAATAGAATGCTTGAAAGATTTTTTTTCTCTATTTGCTTCTATCTTTCTGTGTTACTTTTAATGTTAAAGGACTACAAAAATAATAATTATCATAACTGCATAAATTACTCTATTCTACATATAATTCCAGAATTGAGTTCTTTAAACATTGTTATCTAACAGAATCACAGGACTGAGTGCTAAAGTCTCATGTTAGTAATATAAATGTGACCTCATAAACGACTGGAAGAGCACCATCAGTTCTTATTACGGAAGTGGCCTTTTGTCGACTCTTTACACTGGGAATTTCTTATATATAAGGCAAGAATGATTAAGTAGACGCATAATTTAAAAAGTAAATAAATCCTTGAAGAAATGAAAATAAATTTATAAAATTTTGTTTTCTTCTCATTTTAGGCTCCTAAAGCTGAACCTGTGAAGTTGAATATGAAACCACCTAAATATCCAACCAATCGTTCCAAGCTGAAATTGGGAGGAGCCCCTAAACCTGTGCCTTCAGTCACTCCTGCCCCCAGCAACTGTGAGGACCAAAGCAAAAGTGTACCTTCTTCATCTTCATCTCAGAGTGACCAGTCTGCAGTCAGTTTCTCATCTATCTCCAATGCTATTCCGACCAATTCAAAAGAAGTAGAGAAGATTTTGAGGGCAATCTATGATGGCAAACCGGTTAATGAAAAAGTGGATTCAAGCCAACAAGCTTCAGAGAAATGCAAGAGGCTCAGCCCCACTAATAGTGTTGAGGTGAGGGTGATTTTGGTTGTGGGATAGGGGTGGGGGCATTTTTTTCATCATCATCATCAGCAGCAGAATCCATTTCAGGTCCACTGTTGGACAAAGGTCTTTCCCAACTCATCCCATGCTGATTATATCGTCATGTTGGCTTTTTTAGGGAAGGTAGTGGCTAATTGAGGCTTACACTGTTTTCTGCCTAGAATGGTTGCCTTCCAAGGCTAGAGAGCCCAGCCTGCCCTGTTAATAATGATGTTAATTAAAATGAAAATTTAGTTGAGAAATTAATGAATTTCGTGCTGATTATTACAATTCAAACTGAAACCATGTTGCCTAAATTCTTTGGATCTTACATAATGAATTCTGTTAAATTGATTCTGCTGAGAGTTAAGGTGTGTGACTTGAATCTTTTTTAAACACACGACCTGTTGAATGCAATAATGCTGAATATTTTAATTTCTAATTTACTAAAAATGATTTTATTCCAGATGGAGAAAACGGATTTGGCTGAATTTGAGTACATGGAAGAAATGGCTGATGATATGTCATTCTGTAGTGATTCTTCAGTGGTTATCAAATTTATGGACAAGCGTCTTCCAATTCAGGTCAGATTTTGAATTGTTGATGATTGAATATCAATCTCTATTATGATTTCTAGGATAGACAACTGTCAAAATCCGTCTAAAGTAGACAACTCCTTGATTACTAAATTTATTTATGATATTACTTTGTAAAATTTTTTTTTTTTTACATAAGACCTTATTTAATTTTATGACATCTCAGTAAAATATCTAGACGAACAATTACCTCTGTTCCCATATAATGGAAGAAAATAATTTTTATATCAGATTTCTCTCCATTTGGGATTATGATCCAAACCCACTTTATGCAAGCTAATGACAATATGTCTAAGCTTTTTAGTTGTTTAAAGTTTAATACAAAATGAATACAAGAAGTTTAGTTAACAATACCTTGTGTTAAGCATTCAAATTACTGTGTAAACATACTGATAAAGAACACAGCTTTAGGTATACCGTTAGCAAAGCAATGCGTATTTACTAGTTCATATAAATGATGACGTGATTATTGTTAATTTGCTCCAATGTAGTCCTTCCACGTGCTCCACTCCTGTGCAAAATGTCCCCCTTTCCCCCTCATACACTGAGAAGATTATCTACCAAGGGGGGCAACTCAAGGTTAGCCATGATTGGCTAATATCCCATCACCACAATTGATATACAAATCAATCACCAATGCATTGGCAAACCCCATCTACCCTGAAGCCTTCATTAACTCCAAAATGTCAATTATCATTGTTAAACACACCAAAATCCATAAGTTCTTTTAGTTCAATTCAATATAATATATATAATATAAACAAAAACACAAATGTTATTATAATTGTTCACAATTATTTAATGGTCATCAAATTTATGGTCAAGCGTCTTCCAATTCAGGTCAGTTTTTGAATGTTGGTCATTAAACATTTAAATGAACACAACATGAAAACTCATAATGGAATATATAAGTATCCTTCGCATTTTGAATGTTCACTTTATGCCACTCTTTCGCTTTTACCAAAAAAGGCAATAAGTAAAAATAGCATTTGTTTTGCTGTTATAGATGCACCATGCACCCTCTTCCCCTACATCCCAGTCTCCTGTACCTCGAACCATTCCAACCTCCAACGACTCAGCCTAACATATTATCATTATTTTTTGGGGTCTGGCAACACAAAAAAATTTTCCCAAAATTAATGGTAATTGATTTTTTTGCTTTACGCCACTTTACAAAAGGTTTTTATAGGAATGCTCTACTTTCTGATAGCAGGGCAAGCCTGTAATTAAAAAAAAACATCAAAGTGACTCATAATATTCAAAGATGACAAATACAAATTTCTTTTTTTTTTACTTTAGTGTTGTTGTTTTTATCTTCAGATATCTGATTCCTCAGACTCTAAAATGTCATCCGCCATTCAAAGAAGCCATTTTAGGAAACATTTAGAGGAAAAAAGGTAATCTTTGAATCTTTTTATTATTTATAGAGCTTTACTAGGTTATCAGGATGGAAAATGAAATTGGTGAATCAAGTTGAATAGCTGTAAAAATATATGGAATCTAAAATAAATACTGAAAATAATTCATTTTCTTAGCTTATTGCTAAAATAAATACAATCACATGAATTCACTATACTTTTTATTAATTGCTTTGGTGACAATCTTTAGTTGGTCCGGGAATGTTGATTCTATCAGAATTGTTGCTTCTAAGCAATTAAGAAAATGGTTCTATTTTACCTTTATAAAAACTCGCAAAAACATCAACATAAACAACTATTGGACCTAAAATGAGATTCTATTCTTCTTTCAAAATACTGTACTAATTGACATAATTACAGCATGTGAATTGTTTTTAATCAAAAACTTTTTTCAATGTCTATTGCATGCCTTTTCCAAGGGCATTAGTGCGAAGTGAAGGCAGATTATCTCAGTCAGAGTTTGAACTCGCCTCGCCAATTCCATTTTCCATGCTGCTAACCGCTTGGCCACCAGTACCTCTACTGATATTTTTTAAAAATAAATGTCTACAAACAATACATAGATGTCTACCATTAAGGCACATCCGGTTTATGTGGTGTCGTGTAAAAAGATGACCATTTTGCAGTTTGGTCGGAAATAGCAGTTTTGAACCTAAATTGACCTGTGGCGACCTTAGTGACCTCAGATGTCAACACCACCTATCCCATATTCATCCTTGTGTCAAGTTACCCGTATAGACTAATTTTAAGCCCACAGGGTCCAGCTGTTTGGCTGGCCATAAGACACATACAACCATCAAACAATTATCAGCATTATATTAAGAGATATATTCGCACATGCAAATAACCTATTCTCTAATCTGGAACAATTTTTAGAGGCACTCTCTAGAAGCAATCGGTGTCTTTGACTGACTATCTGACAAGTCAACATATCGAACGTAACTTTTTAATGATGTAATAAAAGAATGTACTTTTTTAAAATCAATTCTCGAAATCAAACTGACATAATGTTGTGTTTGTTTTTTAAGAAGCTAAGACATTTTTTTAACATCTCATATTGTAGTGTTTATTCTTTTTAACATTTAACTGAACTCTTGTTTAAATAACGCATCTATGGTCTGACTTTCCGGCTTGTTTATAATATGTGACATTAGTTTTACCACAGTTTGTAATACAGGTGTAAGTTAAAAATTCTTCTTTTTTTTTTCTTTTCCAGGAGGATATCTGCAAATCTACCTTCAAGTGCCAGTCAGAACTGTTCAGAGTCTGTTTCCACAGATCAAGATGATACTCTAGTAAATTCTTCTTCTGATGACACTTTGAATGGTTCACCAGAAAAATGCAACAACGAAAATGAAATCAGTGACAATCAATCTTTGATTGAGTATGAAGAGTCGGAAGGCGAAGAGGCTACGACTATTCTCCCTGTAAATAACAAGAAGCATTCGGTCATTCAGACCCAAATTGACCACCTGTTTGAAAACCCCAGTTCCGGTCTAAAAAATAGTGACCTGTTATTGAGTAAGGATGCTTCCGCCAAGATAACCCGTAAAGTAACTGTTGCTTCTCAGTTTGACTTTGAGTCCATGAAAGGATCTGACGTAGTCTTCCCTCCGAAAGTCCTCCCAAGGAAGATAGCCGCAAAGGAGAATCGGTTGAAGCAGAAAATGACACGAGACACTAGCTCTGTGACAAGCACTTCAAGTGCTGACTCTCTGGATGCATTCGGTCAGGATTGTCGAGGTGAGAGTGTGGAAAGAGTCACAAATTCTGATGAGCCAAATTCGTCTGATGAATGTTTTACCGATAATGGCACAGCTGAAGATTCCAGTGCAAATAGTTCTCGGTCTTCATCTGTTATTGATGAGTTTGATGACTATGATGAGTGGAATGATACTTGTGATTCTGTGAAGAAGAATCTCGAGCATTTCATTCGGAAAGATCCTTCTGGAACTGAGGATAATCCTGTAGAAAATTCTGGAAAATTTGTTGGTATGTATCTGGTTTTTCTTTTGAGATATTAAATAATTTTACCGTTCTGTCATATAATGTGTGTGATATGCTTCATTTATATGGGATTCTCTAGAGACCATATTGGCAAACAAGTTGTACATACCAGTTAGCCTACACCAAACCATGACCTTCCTGGTGTGGTCGTGGACCATTTATCCAGCAAGCTCGGAACCGGAGATGATCTGGATTTTAAGATTTTCCAGATTTCTGGATCAAGTCTTAATATATACTTAAAATATAAAATAAACAATGAAAAGTAAAGAATGAAATTGTTTATAACATGCAAATTAATCCACTTTAAAAACAGGGTCTGTTCAATCAATATTAATGCACTAATTTTCATCTGAAGACAATTCAACCACGTTACGAAAAATTAAAACAAAGAGCAGCCGAGCAGTGAACTATTATGAAGCTCACCAATTCAAAACTAGCCAGTTTAAAAAATAGGTGGTTTTCTGGTATTTCCAATTTTGTGGAAGCCAGATAAATGGTCCTGTACTGTATAATATTTAGAGTGATTTTTAAAAAAAAATGTTTTTTAAGCAATATTTTTGGGGGGATAAAGTATGCACTATATTATTCAAAATCCTGTAATTTACTTTATGGCTGTGAGTTTCCCTTAGAAAAACATCTGCTGGTCAGTAGAGAGACTGTTTATTTGCTGGTAATAATGGAAAATATTAAATTGAAATGAGCAATTATAAGTTTATTCAGCTGCCAGGGTTTGTCATTTCAGTGTTTCAATTGAGCTTCCCATTTTTTTTAAAGCTGATCATTCAATCAGGTTCTGTTTCAATAGGCAAATTTTTATCCAATTCCAGCAAGTAATAAAGTAGTGTAGGCATACTCCATGTGAAGAGTATAGCGTAAAATGTATGGATACCACACCACAGAACAGATAATAGTCATGTAGTATTTGTTAGTAATTTCATTTAATTTAATGTTACATTTTTAATGAGATGGATTAGCTTGGCTCTTTCCAATAAGTAACTTTATTCTAGACACACTTTCAGAGAGACACACCTACCATTCTCATCATTTGACAGTCTTACATGAGATTTGTTTTTGGTTATACACATTGCTGAAAAGCCTTGTTCATAACTCACACGAGTTGTGTTTAGTTGGTTGTGATTACAGCAATACCTTGAATAGTGGGGTTTTGATGTAGTATAGACAAGGCATTGCTTTACAAATTAATGTAACTAAGTATAAGGTGAAAAAAAACAACAATTAATTATACTAAGACCTTGAACAGTAAGGAAAATCTTTGAACGAATTAATTGCACTAATCAAGGTATACCTGTACTTCAAAATTCAAGTGATTTTACAAACCTTGTGTACCCCTGTAATTTCTGTTGCGTGCCCTGTTTTAAGAACCCTTGATATAGACAATCAAATGAAAGAAAGACTGAATTAAGATGAATCTCTCTGATATATATCTTTATAAACTTTTTTTTATCATTTTCACTCAGCCGCGTCTTCAGTTGCATCTCCCCCAACATCCAAGCTCGTCAGTAAATTATTTCCAATTCTACAACCGAAAGCAACCAAAGAAAATATAATCCAAGAGGTAAGTCGATTTATGTTGTATTTTGTGAAAGAATTACTTTTATCAATGACAACTGTAGACCATCTCAATTAATAAGTAATTTTCATTATTCCACAAATTATTCAGACTTGTAATGTCATTATTGTATGTGGTTTAGTTGGACTATTTTCCATGACTTTTTATCTTTTTTCACAACGTTTCGGCTGTGTACCCTCTGGTCTTCTTCCTCAGGTGTCTGTTTTGTTCTGGAATGTTGAATCTGGTTTCTATTGAGCATGCATATGCCCTCATATATACATGACATTCGAGTTTTGCATCTCCGTATTTCAAGCTATTCATATCGATACTCAGTCTACTGATCGAATTATTTGCGCATAGTGGGTAGATTCCTTCAGCTGTCTCATTCACCAATGTTTCTCTCTGTCTATTATTTTGATCTCATTCCATAAAGGTCGTTGTGCGCCCCTCTCCCTCCATGCATGACCAGTCATCCAAGATTTTAGTACTGTCATCTTTGTTGTTCTCATCACAGTAGGTATTTCGGTTGAGATGTTCTTAGGCTTTCCTAACATGTTTGTTGTGTCCCATTGTCCTTAAGTGTGGTCTAGTATTTTTTTAAAATCTCCTCAATAGGAATGAGACAGTTCACAGGTCTTGTGACAGCATTTTGACCGAGATGTTCTCTGGCCTTCTACAAGCAACAATGTAATCATCATGATATGAACATTGTTTATCAAAATAACTTTTAAAATATTACTCTCAAATGTAATGTGACAGATTATGATTGTGGCATAAAATATGTTGCTTTATACATGCGTATACAAGACAGCACAATAAAAGGGAAAACATGTGTCAGAGATATCCTAGAAGCCATTATGAAGCTTAAATGCCAATGGGCAGGCCATGTTGCAATAATATCTGACAACTACTGAATACTGTGACTCATAATGAGTGGCTGGCAAATTCATGAATTGGCACCGTGACTCTCGGGAGGAGCTATGTCCAACAACAAACTTTAAAATGCTGAGTGATAATGTTGAAGAGTTGCTTCCCTTTAACAGAATACCCATAATCGTGGGAAATTTACAGGATAAGTGTGTACTATGTTTTGTCTGGTATTATAGATAGAAAATCGTGCATAATTTACTTGAGATGAGTATGGCCATTCAGTTACAGAGATGTTATTTATTTTTTCTTCATAACTTTTTTGCTATTTTTTTTTGTTTTTGTTGTCTTCAAAAAATGCAAACCAAATTTTGTCTGCTAAAGACTGGCCAGTGTAAGCTGCAGGCAGTGACACAGGTTCCTGTTGGAGATGGAGTGCAATCTAAACTGCTTCGGGAAAAACTAACTCAGTTGGAAAAAGAAATTACCCGCTTTAAGAAGGAAAATTCAAATCTGGAGAAACTCCAACGAGAAAGAGAAGAGGTATTGTAGAACAATCTTTTGTATTATTGTTTATTAATCACTAGGATATTTCCCATCTTTAGAAATGAAGGGGAAATGAACTTTTGAATAAAGTTTGATAAACAGCAATTTTATCTTTTATTTATTATTTTTATTAGATGAAGCATCGTAAACCATTATTAATTATTTTTAACTACTATTTCCTTTCATCTTAATTTTTTAGTTGCTTTTTATCGCAATTTTGCTCAGGCTGTCAATCTATGGCAGTGAGTAAACAGCATGGATTGGAAAATAAAGGGTAAACTGGTTAAATGCACCAACTGCTCTAAGCATCTGAGCTACGAGAACTCAACAGCTTGAGATAATAATAATGGTTGATAATGCTTCATCTAATAAAAATAATAAATAAAGATAAATTCGCTGCTACTAATACTACTGATATATAAACAATAACAATAACAATAATGCTGAGAGAGATTGAGGAAGAATGAAGGGTAGATTTAAGGGTTAAATTTGATCTTCTTTTAAGCCGTAGACTTCTTGTAGCTCAGATGGTAAAGGGCAGCTGGTGCCTTTAACCAGGCTTCCCTATAGCAAAAGCGATGTGAGTTCAAGTCTTACCAAGAGCTTATCCTTTATTTTTCAATCTGCACTGTTCACTTACTACCATAGATTGATGACCTGAGCAAAGTTGTGATAAAAAAGAGACTAAAAAAAAATCAAGATGAAAGAAAATACCGGTTCTACTTTTTATAGCCTTCCACACTTCTGGCGTCTAGGGGAGATATCTCCTTTTGTCAAATAAAGATATTTTTCATTTAATTTTATTCGATGAAGTATTATAAATCATTATTATTAATTTTTATGACTTTTTACGTACAGCTTAAATTTGATGTATATATATTTATATTATTTACTTTACCCGAGCTCAGTGTTTTAGTTGCCTTTTTATTCTTTTTAACTGACCGACCTAATTGTTTGATTTAACCCTTTCCTCCCTAACAGCCATGTTTTGATTACTTC
>VCCN01003609.1:6370835-6385450 GCA_006491835.1 Architeuthis dux
TCCAGCAGTGGACTTATAACGGCTGATGATGATGATGAAAATGCACCACAGTTGCACTATGCGAAAATAGTAATTTGAAATACCAATCAATTTACATAAACAAAAAAATATATGAAAAATACACTCAGTAAATATTTTTTTTCATCATTTAGCTATATTTAATTATTCATCCTTTTAATAATATTTTTAAATAAATTTCAGTTGAAGCACAATATAGAAAGATTAAAAAATATTGGATTAATCAAAATAATCGATAAAAATGATGTAAAAATCTTTTTCCTTTTTTTTTTTTTCAAATATTGAGTGAAAATTTTTTTTTTCTCCAGTTTAAAAGCCTAAATTACAATTAATCAAATAAAACTAAAAATTTGCTGAGAAGAAAAATATTTTACCTAATTTTCCTGTTTTTTAAATCCCAAAAGTCAATTTTCGTTCGAGCAGTTTTGGAATATTTTTCTAAAAACTGTAAAATGTGTAAAATGTGTAAAAATCAATGAAAGCATGAGTGTATAAATAAAATAAATCATCAAATTAATAAAAGGTGGGATAGGAATCATATGAAAAAAAATTGTTCTCTGAAATTTGGAATGGAAGATTCTTTAAAAAGAATTTGTCCTTTAATAAATAAGTATCCAAAATGTTATTAAAATCAAATATGCTTATTTTTGCCAGATTTTTAAACTTCTCAATGTTGGTTTCATGCTGAAAGTTTGTTCATTTTGTTCATACCTAATGATTATACACTGATTTACTTAGATTAGTGTCCTCATCTTGGTTGTTATAGTCATAATGTTTAGGTCATTGCACCCTCTAGTCTTCTTCAGGTGTCTGTCATAGTCTATAACAACAAAGATGAGGATACTAGCATGAGTAAATCAGTGTATGATATAATAATTCCACATCTCAGAAATTCTTTAGTCTCTATGTTTTCTTGATTATGTTTTATATTGATCCAATGATTGATTTCCTTTCGATGACTGTCATTTAATTCTAGACTGAAAGAAGATACCAGAGTGGAGCAAGGGAAGTTGTATTTTCCAATGGAACCAGAAAAGAAATGTCCTCAGATGGGAGATACATAATTCTTTGGTTCTTCAATGGAGACATTAAGCAAATCACAGAGGACCAAACAGTGGTAAGAGTTTGACTAATATATGAAACAAATCGAGAATGGTTTGTTGTTAATCACTGCTACCCACAACACTGGTTTATTGCTGGGTTTAGGTTATTCATGTGTTCTGACATTTATATGTATCTATCTATCTATGTATCCGGGCTTCGCCCAGCCCTAACCGTTCATAGTAGAAACTTTAAATTTTGCACACACAGACTCCCCTCAATGTGTAAGGAAAATGTTTTTTTTGTTTTTTGAAAAATTTCCCCCCTATAATAGGTTTTTAGAGGGGCATTCAGTATGCAGTGTAAGTTTATGCTAAATTGGTCACTTTATTTTTCTTAATTGTTGCCCTTTTATTTTTAAAAAATTCAGACTTTTTTTATTGATCACTGCCCAACAATAGGCGAAAGAAGTAACTTATTCATTGATCACCCCTTTTTCCAACTTTTTAATTGATCACCCCCAACACAGCATATATGTTTGGTGGTGATTCATAATTTCCTTTGGAATGCTAGTTTTTGTATTGTTTTTGGCTGACATATTTCATGTGGAATTTTGGCTGATAATTTTCATGTATCATTTTGAAATGAAAGGGAGAATTCATTTGTCTGTATGGTGGATTCAGACATGCCAAGTTTTGAAACACTGCCCTTTAACTCTCCGCTTGTATTTTTTCTTCACAGGTTTATTATTATGCTGAGTCTCAGACAACTGTCACTACGTACCCAGATGGTCTGGAAGTGCTGGAATTCCCTAAGTAAGTTCTATTATTCTTGTAATGAGATGCTATTTGAACTTCAGTAACTCTAGGTAATAGTCGTAATTGTGAGCATACACAGTGCTGCTTCCGCTCACCCCTTTTCAGATGCCATTTTGTCACAGCATGAAACTGTTGTACCCTCTAGAGATCATGGAATAAATGCTGCAGTCTGGTAAAGCGACTATCTTGAGTGGGTTCCATTGTATGTGCATATGAACTTTGTGCTCTGTTACAATTATCATTCAATAATTACTAGAATGATATTTTGAGTCCAAATAAAAGTATCTTTGTGATACATATATTCTGTCTTGTGGATTTCACAGCCCCAAAATCAACAATTTTTGACCCCCTTTCAAATTTGAAAGTTTTTTTTCCAAAACATTTTTATGTTTTTGTCATTCCTATTTTGTTTCTTTTGATTACTTCCTAGTGAGGAAGGTCTTCTTGCTTGCTTGCATAGAAAATCAGCATGTGAAATCCTGGTTTTACCTGGATTTGAACACCAGCCATTGGTACCAGTGGGAAGTATCCAATTACTTCAGCTATCGCACACACACACACATTATATCTATTTATATATATACATCTTATATAAAACAATTGGCTATGTTTGTCATCGTGTCCTCTCCCCCTTAAACATTGATGCAGCTCAAACAAATTTGGCATATATGCTTAATGGACCTAGGGGAATGTTTTAAAGTAAAAGGTTTTAAGAAAAACATTTTTTAAGGGTTTTAATGGGAGGGTTCTATTTACAATGTTACTATAATACTAAACTGAACCCTTACTTTCCATTCAATATACATATACATATTATCTGGAAACCACCCAATAAGAAAGAAAAATAATAAGTAGCTGAAATTATATATATATAATTTCAGCTACTTATTTATTTTATTTTTTATTATTGTATATATACTGTTTTTTGAATAGTACAATTTAACAATTTTTTTGTTTTTGTTGCTATTGTACATGCAAACTCATATTTGAACCTTTCTTTCAAATTAGAGGCAATATTTTTTTATTGTAAATATTTCCCTTTATTTTCCAGGGGCCAAATTGAAAAGCATTATCCTGATGGGACTGAGGAAATCACATTTCCTGACCAGACCGTCAAGTATCTCCGACCGGATGGCTCTGAAGAGAGTCATTGCCAGGATGGCACAATAATTAAAGTGGATGCCAATGGGGTCAGAACTTTAGAATTTCCAAATGGTCAGAGAGAAATTCATACAGAAAAATTCAAAGTAAGTCTTCATACTTCTTATTTCCCTTAATGTGGCCTTCAAATTTTTAAGCTTATTAATTATCTAGGCACATTCAAAGTAAGAAGTCTGCTTCAGATGATGTTGTCAATTTTATTAGATAATTTATGAATCACCTAAAAAGTTCAATGTAATACTTTTTTTTTCCCTTCCCCACAGAGACGAGAGTATCCCGATGGAACCCAGAAGACCATCTATCCTGATGGACGGCAGGAAACTAAATTTTCCAATGGACGAATCCGCATCAAAGACAAGGACGGAAATGTTTTACTAGACAAAAAGTTTTAACAAAGGACCATTTACGTACGCTATGGCCAACCCTCTTCCTCCATAATACACAAACACAGATTGACATCACTTTTTACTACTTGAACTTGTACAGTGGATTTTACATTTCTTCATTACTTATTCCACAAACTATTAAACAGTATTTGTTTTTATCTGGTGGAATCCTTGATTGTGACATTCACTTTTCTGCATTCAGGTGTTGAATAGATCAAGCCTCAGCATTAAAGTCACAAGTCACAAGTTACAGATTCTCCAGCCTTCTTCAGGTGTAATATCCAATGTAAGGAAAAGGACAATCTTTTCTGGCATTGCCAAGTAGAAAATGGTAGCAAACACAAATTTCTTTTGTTTTTTTTCAGTGGCAATACTTGTAACATAGGTTCTGTTTGCTACTGTCTTTTTTACTTGGCACTACCTGAAAAAGAGCCCTTCTCTTTCCATATGGATAGTACATTTAAAGAAGGTGAAGAATGGATCGGCCAAAACGTTGTGGGAGCAACAAAGTTAACAAGAAGAATGAGTTCAATTGTCCAAAAAAACAAACTCTTCTCAAAATTATAAACTTCACAATTTATGGATGATTACCATTCAAGGGTCTTAAAAAGCTGGAATCATTTTCAGATTGCTGCTAAATTTTGTCTAACAGCAAACAAAACCACATGAAAATTGAAACGTTCTTTTTTAAAAAATTGTTTTATTTATTTATTTTTTTAATTATTTATCTCTTCAGATAATCCTCTCTTAAGAAAAGGCTGAATTTTCTTTGTTTTTATCATATCATGGCATGGTTTCGCAGACAAAGATTTGGGAGGGTTTTCCACGTCTTTGAGGCCTATACATGGAATAACCATCAGGCCTGCACAATGAAGCCTTAGATGAAGTGCAGCGTGTGCGTGGTGAACCCCACCCATTAAACCAAAGGTTTGCATGCCATGGCCCCATGAGGCGGGACGATGGGAGCATGTTCCTGAGGTTGTAGGCTTTGTTTTATAATTCTTTAGTGTTTAGGATTTGCGTATCATGCTAGGTAGATGTTTAAAAAAAAGAAAAAAATACAACCTTTACAAACAAGCAATGCAACTGCTTTCCCATGCGTCTATAAAGAAACTCGTTTGTAAAATCCTGCTTCGGGAAAGTGCCTTTTAGTAACTGCAACATTTTTAGCTTAATTTTCTGGATTAATTATAATTTTGCTCTTTGGTTTGATGATATTTTCTTTTGCAGCTTTGAGAGGTTTAGGGAAGTTATGAAACGGATTGAAAAACACAAAAAAAAAGAAAAGAAAAGAAACCACATATAACATCGTCCAAAGTGACTTTTTATAAAAAAAATCTGAAGAAAAAATTCAAAATTGAGAAACCTGATTTCATCTTGAAATATTTACTATTTGGCGCTTATGTCTTGAACAAATGCTTCAAGACAAGTCAAAATCTTTGCCACAATGTGGTTGTTTTTAAACAAAACAAAATGCTGAACCTTCCATTGTAAATGTCTCATTGTTATATTCCATCAGCTTTTCCACTCTTCCTAGTTTGCAACCACAAGAATGTTTTTGATTTTTACCTGAAGGCAAAGTTGGGCACTGGAATTCTCTACCATTGCAACATTCGCTTTATAAAAGAAATAGGGTCTATTCAACCCTTTCGATACTCCTGGGACATATAGATCCCAAGGTTTCTGACTGACCCAACCCTTTAAACCAAGGGTTTGAGTGCCCATTGGGCCCACTGAGATGACGGGACTAAAGTCCAGATGTCATAGGTTTTCTGTTTGAGTTTTCATCTCCTAGGCAGATGACTGACTAGGCTAGCTGTAGAAGTTTGCAACTTGCCACGAGGGAGTATCCTGACAGTATGACTGACCTGGGTAGTGTTTAAGGTAAAATCCAGGATACAGAATTCTGATATTCAGCAGGTCCCTCCCACTTGGAAGATTGGTGCAACACAATCTTCAGATCCTCATTTTCTTCCCATTTGGCCTATGTAATAGCTAAGAGAGTTGTGGTGCATTTCCCACCAGAGTCAGAGTTTGGTTTTCAAGCCAAAGTAAAACCTGGGATTTTAAATGCTGATTTGCAAAGCACGTGGGCCCTTAGTGCAACACAATTTTCCTTCCTCCTATATCCACTTGTCAGATTAAGTTGAGCTTAGTAAATATCCATAACTAATTATTCCATTCTTTTGTTACTAGTATTTAATTTGTACCGTACTGGACCATTTATCTGGCAAACTTGGGACAGAAGGTAACCTGGATTTCTGGTCCAAAACTTAATATATACTTAAAATATAAAATAAATAATGTAAAGTAAAGAATGAAATTGTATTTAAATACAAATTAATGGTCTGTTTGATCTTTATTAATTGATTTGAAATTCTTAAAATATAGAATATAAAATATACAATGAAAAGTAAACAACAAAACTGTTTAATCGATATACAAATTATTTCATTCAAAAACGGTCTGTTTAATCGATGTTAATCCACTAATCTTCATCTGAAGACAATTCAACCTGTCCACAAAAATTGAAACAGTGGCCGAATGGCAAGCTACTACAAAACCTGCCACTTTTCTGGGAGCTAGAGAAATGGTTTGGTACTGTTTTTAAGTACCGAAGGCAGAGCTACTCATTCTTTGAATTGTATTATTGAACTCTAAATATTGTATATTTGAGTTCAGTTAGATTGAGCAGTAGGACAGATCCTTTTTCTTGTTTATGAAGGTCGAAATTTGCTGTGTACATAATTCAGAAGCTGATGAATTTTAAAATAAACATCTGTAACCAGAGAGAATCTGATATCAGCCTTATTTTGATAGTGAGTATCCAGCAGTTGTGTTGCTCTAGAAGAAATTACTGAAATCACAGCCTGTAAATTAAAGAAAGAAAAAAAAATGCCTTTCTGAATGATAAAAAATAAAATAAAATTATAGATTTGATGGCATATAAGACCCTCCTTATATCAGCAAGGAATATTTAGAAAAAAATGCATATCCCTGAATTCTCATTTATCACCCAGTTTTTTTTAACTCAAGTTCTGGCCAATGTGGGGCTGGACAACGAAGGTTACATTTACCTTTTGAGACTTTTGGGGGGAAAAAGGAGGGTTTTATATGCTGTCAAATACAGTACTTAGGTATTAATTCAGGCAACAATGGAAAACATTTTCTTGGGATGCATTGGTTCATCGAAGTTGTTTTTATATTTTTAATTCACCGTTTTTTCATCCAGTTTTTAAACTGAAATGTCATTTCATGATAAACAATTTTGCTTAAACCTAAATTGTATAATTTCAACCTTTTCATCCTCTTCTTTGTTGTTTTCTTTCTTTTTGGTTCAAATAACTTGTTTGTTCCCATAATGATCACAACTATTTTATTATTTTTATCAGATGAAGTATTGTAACGCATTATTATAAATCTTCTTCTATTCACTTCCAGCTTAATTTTCAGTTGTTTTTTTAAACACAGCTTAGGTCATCAATCTATGGAAGTGAGTAAACAGTGCGGATCGGAAATAAAGAATAAACTCCCCCTGTGAGAATTAAACTCACTTCCGTCTTGCCAAAAGGAAACTAGTTAAATGCATCAGCTGCTTTGTCATTGAAGCTACGGAAGCTTTGATGGCTAACAGAAGTTCAAATCCAACATTTAAACCCTCTCTTTATCTCGATCTCACTGGCGCCATGTTTTTATTCTTTAGTATCAGAAGCAATTATTTTATTATTTATTTTTATTAGATGAAGTATTATAACCCATTATTATTTTTTACTATTATCCGTACAGTTTATTCACTGCCGTAGATTGATGATAAAAAAAACAATGAAAACAACTAAAAATGAAGTGAATAGTAATCAAAAATTAATAATAATTTACAGTCGCAAAAAAAATAAATCTTTTTTTTAGCTATTTTTAATTCATTCAACTTTTACTTGCCTTAGTTTTGTCTACCCCTAAGAGTTTTAATTGAATGCTAACTTTTAATACTATTATCATTATAATCAGCATTTAAAGTATGTTGTTGTACAGCCCATCCCCAAGGTCTGTTGTTGTAATTGTAAGACATGGAGAGTAATATGCCTTACTCTGCCACGATCTGTTTGCAGGGATAACCTTTAATGTAAAACCATTTTTTACATTTCTTTCTCTGCAAAGAAAAACTGTCCACAAGCATATAAATACAGGTTCTATCTCACTGGTCTGGCTTTCTGTGATCCGGCACGTTTTAAACCTGCCACCATTAGTTTGTGGATCTGTCTGGAGTTCTTCGATTTGGTTTCAAACTGCAGTTTGAACCGTAATTTAGCAGTTTATAAGCCAACTAAACTGGATGTATAGAAACCTAACTGCGGTTTGAAGCTGACTCGAAAGATTTGGACGATGTTTTTTTTTTTCAGCATAAAATTAGACCTGTAATTATTAATATTTTCTGAATCTTATAAATTATTTTCAATACAACATAATATAATTTGTAGTATATAAATTATATTAAAAGATATTGTTCTCTTTTCAACACTATTAAAAAAAAAAAAAATGGTTAAAAATTGATAAACTGCTAAAATTTAATAAGTAATAGTATGAAAAAACTAATTTCTGTGGTCCAGCAATGGTCAGGTCACAAGGTTGCCAGTTTAAAGAGGTACAACCATACTTTTATTTTGTCATCTTCAACGCATACAAAATTCCTTTGGGTTTTTGTATAATAAGAATTTGTAGGTTTTATATTTTCTGCTTGACTGGGCTGTATCGAAAGTATTTTGAATTTTTTACCTCTCCACAGCTCTTGTATGTAATGCTTTACATATGGTATATTTCAATGATCCTTCTGAAAGTTTTTGAATGCTGGTGGTCAGGTTCTCCTCTACCTTGTGTTTTAAAAACCATCATAATTGACAATTGATGGCAGTCCACTTCTGGGCCTCATTTCAAGTGACAAGTTACCAATCAAGAAACATTTAAACCAGTTTTAGGCAGAACGGTCAGTTATTGTTTCATTTCCTACCACTTCCTGAATTCTGCAAGTGGCTTTATGGTCCAATTTATTTATTTTATAATAATAATATTAATAGTATAGCAGAGTCATAGATAGTCTTTAGATGTGTACATGAAATAAGCCTTGGAGTAAAAAGCAGTAAAAAAAAAACAAAAATACTTTTGATACACCCTAAATACATTAATTTGCATGTATATATGAATGTTTATTTATGTCTCTATAAAACGTCTGTCTTTTTGTTATGTTTTTCAAATTAGCATTTTCATTAACTTTTTATTCTTAAATTACTAAAGAGGATACTAGTAATATACTAGTAACAAAGATGGTCATCTATTGGTCAACTATACAAGATAAGCTGGAATGTTTACTTTTGTTTATGAGATAGCAGGATTTGGTTGTTGAGTTTAATTCTTTTTGACACCTTCAGTGAGACTGAAGTACTAAACTTGGGATCTCATAATTCTAACTTTTAATCAAAATAATCCTTTATTCTAAAAAGAATTTATACAGTGGATTCCACGTAAGCAGAAAACGTTCAGACCATAAATTCAGGTCCTTATAAGCTGTCATTCGTTTTAAATGGATTTTGCATGAAGAGGACAATATTACGTTTGATTCTGTTCTTGCACAATTGGTCCTACTAAATGACTATTCTTTGTAAACTGTGTTCCATTTAACTGAAATCCACTCTATTTCATTAACATATGAAATAGACATTCTTTTATTTGTTGGTAATTTTCTGTGATAGATCTGCGTGAATCTTTTTATGTGATGCATTCTCTGTAATATTATCTTCATTCAAGTCCCTTGGAATTTAGCAGGATATTCAATCAAAATTTTGAACACGAGACTAGAAAATCTTCTGACTCCAAAGAAAGGTGATTATGTTCGTGCATTTTTGTTACTGTTGTATCTGATTAATTCAGACACGTCACAGCCAACCCCCTAATTTAACCAACCCATTGTTCTAAGAATTTTGGATAATCATTAAGAATGGCATCACATCACTCGGACTCAATTTTATTGCAATAATTTTTAAATTGAAATGAAATCAGTTTGAATTTGATTAGATTAGTAAATTATATTTTAATTTTTATGTCTTGGTATTCTTTTATGTACAATGGGATGATTCATAAAATACTATGATTACTTGAAATTTAAAGAGGCTTTTATATGAATCAATCCTATTCCCCTCATACTTCATCATCTCTGTTGAATTCATGAATCACTAAATCTGAGAACAGGTAAACAATCAGAAAAAAATGTAGCCTAGGGTCCATGGATCTGTTCCCTAGACAGCTCCACCCTGTTGCACTAAAAGTTGGAGGGCTTAGGGGACACCCTCATTGCTGTGGCAAAAACTGAGACACATTTTAGGCAAAAAAAAACTTGTTTAAAAAAAGGCCCTGTTTTGGATTCAGTAAGTGTGACAAAAAAAATCTTTGTGCCCCTCACTAATATGAGAAAAGTCTAATTAGGTAGTTCTAGTCTAATTTTATGGGGAACTCATTAATTAGGATGTTTTAAAAATGTAAGAAAATAATGTCTGACATTCAACAGGTTTTGGGTCTGTGCTCTAAAGAATGGTAAGTGCACACAAGTGGACGAGACCCTATTAGAGAAAGATAACTCTGAGTGGCGAGGAACTGTGAATTCTATCTGAAATTAATTGAGACACTGCCTTTATCCAAAGTCCGAGATGTTTACATGTATGCACCGCCAGAGAAATAGATGAAAACTCCAAGTGGATCAAGTGGCAAATTCAGCCCAAATTAATTCTTGAGTGTCTTTGAGATCACCTTTGCTGTGTGTCAAGTTATGTAGTAAATGTCCAAACACCCCCACTGTATGTGCAGCATCATAAGTGTGTGTGTGTGTGTGTGTAAGCAGAGTGATAGTATGTAATTTGATCTATTAACAGATCCCAATATAAACAATGGAGCCTCTCGTCTCGTGGCAGACGTTGGGAGATTTTTCGTTGTAGTCATCCCTTTTTTCGGTCCACTCGTGACTTGACTTCCACTTTCTGCTTACAATTATTCTGCTTACATTTTTCCTTTTTTACATCTTTCCAACTTCAACGCTCCCTCGATTGAAACCAAAATTTGTCTCATTTTTATAAGTCGGAAACCATTTTTTTTCGTCAGCTTGTAAAAAAGAGAATAAATAAGAACTATTTTTCGATACACTGCGTGTTCTCTCTTGCCTCATCATTTCCAGTTACCATAGATTAAACAACACAGATCCTTTTAATCTACGTTTCTTTCTCTCCGCAACTATATCTAACTGCAGAAAATCACCAGGAAGCAGTCTACGAAGAGAGTTGACACGCAATGCGTGGGTAAGTGCATATAGCAAGTGGTATGTAATTTGATCCCTGAGACTTTTGTTAATTAAGAGATTTAGCAAAATTGTTCGTTCAGCAGATAAAGAAAGACTTTGGGAGGAAGTCAAACAGTTTGACCGCCAGGACTAAGGGGGGGGGGGGTTCTCTAGATAAGCCACTCAGGTTTTGAAATCGTTGGCAATGCCAGAGTGATACCAATCTTAGAGAGTCTGGAAAATATCTCTTAATTATTCCTGATATTTGAACTCCAATAAAAGACCGAGTGTGGAAGATTTTCGGACAGTCAGGGTTTTGCTGCATGTCACATGTGGCAGGCTCAAAGACTCAAGGAATGGTAACCGAAGAGGGAGAGAAGGGCTAAGACTCGATAGCTCCCCCTTAGTAGGTAACTGAGGGGAAGTTCGCGATAACAGCAGTGGATAAAGGTGGATCGAAAATTTTGCCTATTTAAATGTAGGCAACAGTTTTAGCAGTAGAATTGTGCATTCCTGCATTTGAATTGCGATTTCTGTCCCACACCAGGGTCTTGTGTGTATCCGGTAATGGATGTTATTTGTTGGCATGCGATCCATTCACTTCACAGTCTTCGCTGCACGCTTGGAAACTTCAACAGTTACAGACACAAGAGAGTCAGCAGTGTTTCATTTATATTTCAATCCCCCTCCCCAATTTAGTCAATTGATTTTGTAACTACACTCCGGTCATGAAGAAAAAGGTCTCTGAAGTCTCAGTACAATGTGAAAACTGCAATACAACGATGAAGCCACGAATTAGGCAAATACAAAAGTGCAGTTAAACATCATAAATCAACATACATAACGTCTGAATGTAAAATGACATACAAGCGATACAAAGCCACGATTTAAAACAGAGAAACAAGTGCAGTGAAAACAGTAAGAATCAACAACATACATAGCATTTGAACACAAAATGACATACAAGCGAAATGGATTCGAGCCACATGAATCAATCAATTTAACATACATAGTGTTTGAACGCAAAACGACACAGGCAAATAAACAAGAAATAGCGTGGATCAACAAAATAGATATAGAAGGAATAAGTTCTTAGCATGAAGCTTATAGGTGTGGCTATGTCGTAGTTCACAATGAATTGAACTTTTGAGCATAGAAGTTCGAACTGTAGGAAAAAAAATAATAGCAAATGAGTTTCAGTTGAACAGTCCATAATGTCAAAGGATCTACTCGTTAATCCCAGTGGAAAACAAATTCACGGATATATTTGGATTGAGATGTTTAGGTTTTTTTGTTATAGAAAAAATACTGACTTTATTTATTAGTAATAGCGCATAGTTTGAAATACGGTGGGCAGGAAGTATGTTTTTCAGGAAAATGTTACCCCTCCCCCACCCAGTGGAAGAGTCCAATGTTATGACCATTGAACCAAGAAAATCTCACTGTTCAGTAGACTAGTGAGACCTGTTGAAATCACACGGTTATTTTAAAAACTACAAGATGTAAAATATGCACATGAAAACAATTATGTCGAAGAGTATAGAATTTAATACTTCTTAAAAATAAATACAAAATAGGAAAAAACAGATGTATAAATATATAGATGATTATTTTAAATTTGAATATAATTAATTTTATCGTACTTGTATTATGTATTTTTCACCAGTAGTGGATAGCAGTGTGGTGCGAGTAGCTGAGTGGTTAACAGTTCAGTGAATGGGATCTGAGACAGCTTATGTTCACTTTGCACTAATGCCCTTGGGGAAAAGGCATGAATCCATCTCTTCATCGGCTAATGTGGCAGGGTAAGGCTCACCACTTGCCATGTCTTATTAGTGGCATTTTGATAGCGGGTAAGTTAATCGCTGGGATTTTCATAGAAGAAATGGCTATTTCCTAGCCACTTTTTATAGCCGAAACGATAAAACTCGGGTTCATCTGGTTTTATTTTTCGAAATTGTATGAATACAAATAACAGCAAAAATACTGATACTATTGAAAAAATGACTGAAAGGTTTTTATTTTTATTTTTATGTAGCATAGTAAAGTAAATTTAAAGTTAAGTACGTATTTTTAATCATCGTGTTTTTTCGGATCTCTGAGATTATTAACTAACAAAAGAATTAGATTTAATTTTCATGATGATTTTTTTTTCAGTGATAATTAAATTACTACACAACTTTATTTTAAAAAATTGTATTTTACTTATTGCCCTAAAAAGCTTTGAATAACATTGTAAAAATTAGCGACACCAGATGAACCTGAGTTTTATCGTTTCGTTTCGTTTCGACTATAAAAAGTGGCTAGGAAATAGCCGTTTCTGCTATGAAAATCCCTGCGATTAACTTACCCGCTATGAAATTGCTGTAACCCGAAGCATGTCTTATGACTTTTGGGAAGGCCTATGTTAAACGTGATAAAAATAGATAGCAGACAGAGAAACAAACAGGAAAATTCACACTGTTGTTGTTCATCATCATCATGATCATGATCATCATCATATTTCTCATTTAGACACTTTGTGCCTTTAGAGTGTCTTTACATATGCTGATAACGTTGGCATATAAAAAAGACAAACTCCTATATAGATGTATTTTTATTTCATTGATATTTTCAGATCATAAAATTCAAGTTTAATTTATATTCTCCATGCTAAGTCATGTATTATTTCTTCTGTTTTATAAAACCAGATACACATTCTATTAATTTGGGTGCTCCAGTATTATGGCCTTGTGCTATAGGAAGCTAAATTTAGGTGACTTAGGTCCTCTGCTATAGAGCGATGGTTAGCAAGGGAGATTCTGATAAGTTGTTAGAGTAGTGATTTTAGTCATCACTGGGAGCCTTATTTATGTGTCCCTTTGCCAGACTAAGTTAAATTTGATAAATATCTACCAATGCTACTCTCTTTAAAAAAAAGTTGAGTTACTGCTCATTTCTACTTACAATGGAATTCTGTTATATAAATATAATAGATATATGTGCCTGATTACATGTCTGTTAGTTCTTTGGTACAGTACCGGACCATTTATCCGGCAAGCTTGGGACCGGAGGTAACCTCGATTTTCCGGATTTCTGGACCAAGACTTAATATATGCTTACAAGTCTGGTTGCTGCAGGGTCAAACTCTACTCCTACTTCTATTCTGACTGAAGATGATTACTGCAACTTTTGTATTGCATATATAATAAATAACACATTATAAAAATATATATTTTTTTAGTATAAATGTATTTATTTATTAGAATGAAATAAGCCCTTGCATATCTGTAAGATAAATTTCGTGGTATGTAAGACATGTCAGTTTGGCTCAATCAGTAAGAGAGCCGGCTACCAAACACTTGGTCGTGATTTCAAATCACGGTTGGGAAATGTTAGCTTTTACTCCCCTAAATTTGGTGAGGATTGTTCTTGTTGTTCTTGTTACGGTAGAAAACAAAGTCAACTCCAGACTTTGACAGGAGTTTGACAAAAATATTAAATAAACAATGAAAAGTAAAGAACACAATTGTATTTAACAGATACAAATTAATCTACTTCTAAAGAGAGGATTTGTTTAATCATTATTAATCCACTTAAAATTCAAAAAATATAGAATACTAGCAATAATACCCGCCGTTGTCCCGGGGGGAAAAATAACTGCAAATATACCAACACTGTTTCACCTTAGATTTGACCCATAAAAGTGAAAAAAGATGTTTTCCCTTTATTTTGACTCCTAGGAGTGAAAACAAGCGAATGTTCCCCCCCCCTCCCAATTATGACACGTCAAGTGAAAAAAGTTTCCTCATGATTTTGACCCGTAAAAATTAAAAAAGATTCTCACGATTTTGACCCCTGAAAGTGAAAAAAAAGAAAATTTACCACTCGATTTCA
>VCCN01003612.1:29165-42702 GCA_006491835.1 Architeuthis dux
TTACGAATTCTAGTGTGTTAATGAAGCCGCTGTTTTTTAATGGTTTATTGTAGGTTTCCTTAATTTCGTTAAATATAACTATGCTAGATGAATTATTGGCTATTCTAGTGCTTATAGATTTAGACAGTTGTTTAATTATTGCTGGTGAGTGGTTAGATTTAGTGCTAATGTATAGTGGGTTTAAGTCATCTTTACGGAATGGTTTGTATGTGTTGTTGTTAAGGTTCAAGGTGTGGTTCAGGTAATTAACTATTTTAATGTTGGAGGTAATTTCTACCCTGAATCCTATGCTTACTAGGGCACTAAAAAGCATAATGTTTTACACAGAATCCGATCGTATAGTGCTATAAGTAAAATATATATATATATGTATGTGTGTGTGTGTGTGTGCGTGTGTATTAATATATAACTATATAACATACGTATGTACTCACGTATATAACTATATACATACGTATGTACTCACGTATATAGTTATCTACATACGTGAGTATATACGTATGTAGATAGTTATATACGTGAGTACATACATTTCCCTCGGGAAAAGGAATATCTACTTCGATTAAGACAATGTTTTTCAAAGATCAAATTGTATTTACTTTTACACACGCCCTTATGAATATATAAGTATATCATCAACATCAGTCGTTATAAGTCCACTGCTGGACAAAGGCCTTTCCCACCTCCTTCCATGACGACCTATCTTGTGCTAACCTCTGCCACGTCTTACCGGTAAACTTTTCTAGCTCTCGTCCCTCTATCGTGTGTCTGGTCTTTTCCTACTGCGTTTAGAGTCCCGTGGTCACCGATCGGTTAGTCTTTTCCACCATCTATTGTCATTTATTCTTGCTAGGTGACCAGCCCATCTCCATTTTGGCTGCTTAATTAGTTGTATAATATCTTTCACTCTGGTATTTTTCTATCTCTTAGAGTTATCCCTAGCATTGCTCTTTCCATGGATCTCATTTAGTCTTTCTTTCATCATTCAACTGTGCACTCTTGAGGTCAAATTGTGTTGGATACACCTGTACGATCACCGTTAAGTTAAGCAACGTCGAGCCTGGTCAGTAGCTAGATGGGTGACGGACTGGGTGTACCGGGTGCTCTAGACAGCTGGGGATCCCGCAGTGAGACTCCCGTGGCGATCCCGTTAATCCACCTGGGAGGAGACCGATCTTTACACTAAGCTCAATAACGCATGCCATATACACCACCTCCCCACGAAGCTATTGAATGGCCGGGCTGCGAACGACAAGAAATGGATTCATGAATGAAGCTGTGTACTTTCCTTCGTTCGTTCGTTCGTCTCTCACATGTATTCGCTTGGTTTTTTCTTTCCTTCTCACAGACATTAAAACCACATTAAAGATGTGCGAGTAAAAAATGATGCACATATTTGTTCGTGTATCTTCCGTTCTGTTAAAGTTTTTTAGGTTTTCTTACGTGACGCGTATGTGTCGTATCGAATCGAACCCGCGTCCACCCTGGAAGCAACCTTTCTACGTAGGTTCTGCTCTACCGACTGAGTTGACGGAGATCTCATGATAGACAGGAGTCTTTTAATCCTACACTTTGTCGGCTTCTCTACTCTCACGTTCGTATTTTAGGCACGAATATAATGTGATTCTCTATGTCGACAATATGAAATCAAATGATGGATAATCTTTTATCCGACAGAATATGATAATTATAATGGCATTAGGATTAAAAGACTCGTGCCTACCATGAGATCTTCGTTAGCTAAGGCGGTAGAGCAGAACCTGCGTACAAGGTTGCTTCCAGGGTGGACGCGGGTTCGATCCCCGCACGGAGTTCGTTTCTTTATTCACATTTACGATTTAGTCCTCTCGTTTAGCAGTCGCTCACACCGGCGCCGGACAAATATAGGTTCTCAACTAATAAATGTCATTATAATTATCATATTCTGTCATTATAATATAATATTAACATTTTTGGGGTCTGGGACGCTCAACATTTTTTCCCTATAAATGCGTTCTTTTGTTTGTTTCTCTTCCTTTCTTTTTCTCTTCCCCTTCATATCTTCCTCCATTCTCCTTTTCCTTCCTTTCTTTTTAGAATCTGTCGACCAAAACTGTCAACATCGGTTTCTTCGGATTTAGAGGGTTGCAAATTTAAGCATTTACTCCTTATTAAGTCTATAAAAACTTTTTTTAAATTCTCCCTTAAATAGGGTTTTAGAGGGGGATTCAATTTGCAATGTAGGTTTATGCTAAATTGATCCCTTAGTTTGTGTCCGGCAGCATTCACACTTATTCTTGGAAAATTCAGACTTTTTTTACTGAATGGACCAATGGAGCTAGGGGGCTGAAAAATTCAACATTTACTCCTTATCTCTCTTGCCCCTTCCCTACTTTTCCCCTTCCCTCCCTTTCCCCTTCTCTCTCTTCCCCCTTCTCCATTCTCTCTCTCTGTCCCTTCCCCTTATCTCCCTTCCGCCCCATCTCTCTTCCCCCTTACACCCCTTTCCCTGTCTCTTCATCATCCATCTTCCCTCATCTCCATTTTCGATACCAATTTCCAAAATCCAAAGATCCTAATGGAAATCGTAGCCTATTCTCCACTTCGTAATGCACACAGAATTGCCGGTTTCTCACGTGGTCCCGTTCTCTATGAAGCACCCTCTTCATCACTACTTAATTACGTAAACATTAGAAATCGAAGCTAGATTAGAAATGGGTGTTCGATATCCGAAGCAAGAAGGCGTCTGCTTTCTTAAGTACATAATAACAACAACAATAATAATAATAATAATAATAATAGTGCTCAATATTAGTTAAAATAGAGCTTGTATAATATAATTTTAAAAAAGACAGAAGCACTTCCGTGAAAGTAACTGAGAAAATTCCCAAGTACAAAGACCTGGAAATCGAGATCAACGGGATGCGGGACATGAAAACCACCAGAACACCAGTGATCATCGGAGCTCTAGGACTCGTGAAGAAGGGAACGGAAAAGTTCATCGACCGTATCCCAGGTAACATTAACATCCACGTAGTCCAAATGATCGCCCTACTCGGAACAGCCCACATACTACGCAAAGTGATGTCGATTAAATGAAGACTCCCCTATAGCGCCCCAGGATCATACTTTGGAGCCGGCTCTACAGGATGCAAAAATAAACATTAAAGATTGATTCTTTCTTATCAGTTCTTTGGATATGTCGGCCAATGTGCCGTCTGGCCAAGTGACAGCAAGTCTCCTCAGTACTCCAGCACTCTCCTCAGTATTCTAGCTGATCACAGTAGTGCTGTGGTCTGGATGTTCTCAATTCTTTCTCGGATTTCCAGTTCCTCCAGCTTTTTCTCTAGGGTTTTCGGAGACGTTCCCAGTACTCCAACAACGATTGGCACAACTGTCACCTTTGCGTTCCATAATTCCTTCAGTTCTCTGGAAAGGTCCACACACTTATCCAGCTTTCCGTTTTCTTCCAATTTTTCTCTGGAACACGATCTGACACGTTTTATTATGTCACTCTCTGTTCACGATAATTAGATCCGGTCTTCTGGCCTGGATTGGTTAATCCTTCTGAATCTCAAAATCCCAGAGGATTTTTGCGTTTTTCATTCTCCATCACATATTCTGGTTTTCGCATGCACCATTAATCTGTATGGTTAAATTGCAATCGTTTTGCACAGTTCCCAATCTATCACACCCCATCCCCTTCCAGCTATGCCTATATGTGTACTCTGAGCTAACTTCTTGATTTGTTATTTTCCTGTGTTTTATCTATCTTGTCCTTTACCGTATTGGTTCTTATTGTGTCGTTTTTGGATCCTATTCTCCTTTTAGATTTCCTCTACGCAACCATGTAATGAGTGTAATCATTAGAGTGAATATATTTCATCAAAATTACCCCCACCAAAAAAAAATAGGTTATTAGTGGGGGTTCAATTTACAATGTAAATTTACTCCAAATTGATCCCTTAGTTTGTGCCCAGCAGCATTCTCACTTGTTTTGTTTTAATTTGGAAGTTTTAGTGATCACTGTCCACAAAAACTGTCACCAAAGGTTTCTTCGGTTTTTAAGCTGGTCCGGCTGGCCTTTTTAGGTCGATATATCACCCGTGTAGTGTTTTGGCTACGTTATCTAGTCCGATATATCGGCCTGGCAAACCCACATAGCTTGCTCGGGCATCTGTCAGGAGAAGGACACTCCTGTCAAACCTACGGCCGATGGGCTCTACTCCTATCCGCGCCACTCCGGTGGTCCATAGGATGCAAACCCTTGGTTTAAAGGGTGGGCTAGTCGCACTTTAAACCTTAAAACTACACTGCTCAGGCTGGAGGATTACTCCGCATATTGGCCCCGCCGTCTATGATCCAAATGCTGTGGAAAACCATCCCCAAAATCTTCGTTCGCGAAGCCAAGCCATTGATTCATATCGGCCTGGCTGTGCTATAAGGGTTGATTTATGTGGTAAAAAGAAGCATAAATAGGTGGTGGTGATTAATAGTTTTCCTTGGAATGTTAGTTATAACTATTTTCTATTGCCTAAACAATTATTAATATGTTGTTGTTTTTTCTATTCTTTTTCATAACACCTGCTTGGCCGTGTCTTTGGAACATCATGGGATTATTTTGTATGGTTCCCCGTTGACCAAATAATGTTCTGACGGAACATTCCACCTGTCGATTCTGCGTATGGCAAACCTGATCTTTCTGTGGTCAGTTTTCGTTATTGCACCCACGTCTCTGAGATGGATCACAGTGTTGAAATGCAGTCCGGTTCAGGTATGGCCGGAGCGCAGCCCACCAAAGACCAAACGGAAACAGAAGTTCGAGTTCCCGCCAAAATTGATCTCAAGTCCGTTTTGGCGGGATTCTCGTCGGCAAAGTCGAAAGCGGCGCCCCCCTCAGCTGCAACCCCATTTAATGACGTCACATCGTCCATGGGGTCGACATCGACGTCAGCATCAACAAAATCACAACCAACAACACCAACAACAACAAGAGTAAAAACAACGTCGACAGTAACAACAACACCGTTATCATCATCATCATCATTGACAACAACAACTACTACGTCGTCTACTACTACAGCTGCTGCAACGACTGTGCCATCTCTTTCTGCTTCTAATGAGACAGAGGACAAAAAAGAGGGTCCAAATCCTGAGGATGAACCCCAAACGGAAGGACAGGAAGAACCTTTCGTCATGACGCCCGCGTACGAACGCCTCGCTAAGCTTCTTGCCCGTAAGCGTGAAAATGCGACCGCCGCTGCTGCTTCAGCCACGGCCTCGGGATCCGGAGAAGGCGTTGTCGAGGTGGACAGCGAGGCGTTACCCCAACAGTCCCACTGGTCGAAACTGCGCACCACGGTCCAGATAGCCAGTGTAGTGAAACAACGTTCAAAGCGACGTTTTCACCATCACAGGCAAGATTCGTTCCTTCGAAAATTCTCCACCCGACACAACACAAATCTTGACCAAGACTCGGACAGCGAGGACAATGAGGCAACCACCCAGGAGATGGAGAAAGAGGTAGAGCAGAAACGTCTCTACCGTTACGTGATAAGTCCCGAGGGGACGTTCATGATGTACTGGCTCTTGATACTCACACTGGCCGTGCTCTACAATTTGTGGACTTGTATTGCCCGCGAGGCATTCCGAGAAATCCAACAGGAATATACCAGTTTTTGGATTTCTTTCGACGTGGTTTGTGACCTTATCTATCTGGCCGATATAGCGGTACAATTCCGAACCGGTTACCTCGAGCAAGGTCTCTTGGTCTACAACTCGAAAAAACTCTCCAAGAACTACATGACTTCCGCCGATTTCAAGTTAGATGTCTTCTGTCTTTTGCCACTTGACCTGATCCAACTGACCCTTGGGTGGCACCCGATTTTGCGTTTCCCACGTTTTCTGAAGATCCACCGAACATTTAGGTGCATGTATATGCTGGAATCAAGGACTCCCTACCCGAATTTATTTCGGGTAGCTAATCTCACCCATATCCTCTTCCTCGGGGCGCATTGGTTTGCCGCTTTCTTTTATCTGATCTCCGAGGCAGAGAACTTTGTCGGGGCATGGACCTACCCCAAACCTGTCGGCGAATTCGCCGGGGTTACCCGGAAATACCTCTACTCGCTCTTTTGGTCAACATTAACATTAACCACAATTGGGGATCTACCACCACCAACTACAAACTGGGAGTAAGTACATATTTTCTATATACAGGGTGTCTCAAAAGTAACGCCCGATGTATCCCAACAGTTAGGTCAGATCTAAGGGAAGTAACTATTTACTGTAATGCTCAGCACGCCAAAACAAATACTAGTAAAATTGAAGACTCTAGCTAATTGATCAGAGCAAGCTACAAACAAAATAGATTTCGTCAATTAATTTGCTTAAGTCTTCAATTTGACTAGTATTCTTGGTGTACTGGCGTGCTGAACATTACAGTAAATAGGTTCCCTCAGAAGTAACCTTACTGTTGGGATAAATCGGGCTTTATTTTTGCGACACCCTGTTTAAGTTTGCTTTTTTTAGTTTATTGTTTCTTTAAAAAAAATATTGATGAGTGACAGGGTACCGTATTTGATTGCATGTAAGATTCCCGCTTATTTCAGCAGGGAATCTTAACCCTTTATAGGGCACCCCTAAAACTATTTTAGATATCCAAACAACCTTTTCACATGTTAAACTAGACCTAATTACAAGTTATTTTTAGTTGCAAGTTTTCTGAAAATGTTTTATTCATGGGAGCAAACCCCCCTCTGATGAAGTGATCATATATAGTGCCTCGCCCAAAAAGTGACCAAATGGAAATATAAATAAATTAAAAATTAAAATAGAAGTTTAAATAAAACATAGAATTAAAGAATAACATTCAATATAACGAATAGATACAACAAATTGATACTGACAAAAAGAATAACACCTCCGGGTTGATTTTAGAAATGTTATTGTTCGGGCTAATTTAATGGTGTGTGGTACGTCTCAAAACAGTTTCTGTCTTTTGTTCAAGAACAAGTGTACTTTGCAAAGCTTGCAGACCACATTGATGGGGATTATGTTGTCTTTGTGGCTACAATATTTGCATTTGGCTGATGGGTCCACAGGTGATCATATAAGCATTGTATGAGATTTTAACTCATGAAGTGTACTAAGTGACATCTTCTGAACATCTTGGTGCAGTCATGTGACTGTGTGTCAATTTGCCTACCCAGAATCCCACATAATGTTCATTCAAGTAGCAATGGGTCTGAGTTCTTATGGGGAGGATGTTTATGCGCCCGAGCACCAATGAGACAAGTGCATCAATCTCGATGGCGACTTCGTGGAAAAGTAGCATAGTAGTGCTGGTAACATATGCACAATGTTTTATTTGTATAATAATAAACATTAGTAAATGTCTGTACCTTACTTTTCGAACATCACTCGTAGCTATAATTATTTAGCGTGGTGGGGACTGACGAACAAGACCAACGAGGTTTTTGTATTTAGAGTCAATTTAAACTTTCTAAAACGTTTGTTCGAAGCTGTAAAAAACACTTACGTTTGTAATTTGTTCCCGTTTTGTTATGTCTGTTTTGTATTTTTAGTGCTAGAAAATATGTCATACAATGCTTAACCCTTTATGGGGCAAGTGACTATTTATGATCACCTGAGGACCCATCAGCCACATGCAAATATTGTAGCCACAAAGACAACATAGTCTGCACCAATGTGGTCTGCAAGCTTTGCAAAGTACACTTGTGCTTGAACAAAGACAGAAACTGTTTTGATGCATACCACACCCCATTAAATTAGCCTGTTTTTGGCCCACACAATAACATTTCTAAAAACACCCGGAGTTGTTATTTTTTTTTGTCAATATCAATTTTTTGTATCTATTCATTATATTGAATGCTATTCTTTAATTCTATGTTTTATTTAACTTTGTACTTTTTTAAATTTTTTTATATTTTCCATTTTTGGTCACTTTTTGAGCGAGGTACTATATATGATCACTTCATCAGAGGGGGTTTTGCCCCCATAAACAAAAAAGATTTAGAAAACTTGCAACTGAAAATATCTTGTAATTAGGTATAGTTTAACATACAAAAAGGTTGCTTTGATATCTAAAATAAAAAAAAGATCTTCTCTCGGCATTTCTCTCTTATTTCTTTTTCTTTTTTGTTCTCTCAGGGTTTTTTTCTGTCTTGTGACGTTTTTTCTTTTATGTACACCTTTTATTTATTCATTTGTTTATCTATTTATTTATTCATTTGTTCATTTATTTATTTTTTATTGCCTGTATTTCGATAAGTTAATTGTTTCTTATTTGGTTTCTTCCTTTCGTTTCTTGTACCGTTCATTTGTCCTGATTTGAGATTGTTTAGTCATTTATATTTAACAAAATATAAAAAACAAGATGGCGCCGATAAGTTGGAATAAAGGGTTGGCTTAAAAGTCGTAAATTGACAACCGTTTGACTATGAAGCTTTCGTAGCAGAATGATTATAGCAGCCAGGCTCTGGTTATGGGATGTGAGTTCGATTCTCACCAAAAGCTAACTCAAGTTACGTTTATTTCTGTTTCGTTGCTGTAGAAATGTCGACTCGAGTTAAACGTCGTGATAAAAACAATTAACAATTGAGAAGAAGCTAAAAGAAGTCTTTGTATTACAAAACAAACACAGTTGTTATCCCCGGGCGCATTTTATACATTCGTTTATAGTCTTTTATGAATTTGATATTTAAACAAAAATTAATTCGTTGTATTGGGAATTGTTTTAACTCCTTGAAGCCCATTTCTTTTCCTTCCGGCCTGTTTCTTCGGTATAGATAATACCACATTTACAGGGGATGACGTAAACACAGTTGTACACCAGTTTGGAGTTACGAGTATGGCCAACCTTACTTAGCAGACCTCGGAGCGTCTGAACCATTTGAATAGGACAGATTTACTCTCCTGGTTCTTAAGGGTGAGTTGTAAATATATAAAGGTTCTGTATAAAATATACGAAATACTTAGAAGAATTGTTCATTTGTCTAATATCACTTTAATATATGAATGCAATTTTCTAGGAACACAAAAAAAGCTTTCCGAACGAAATCGGCCTTCGGCAGACTGACTGACCCTCTCCCACTTGTCGACAACGTGACTTTACACTGCGGCTCATCAGCAGTGTTGACAACAGCAATAAAATATAATGAACATACATTAACAGTTAACAACTGTTAACGTGTTTTTATTATATGTAGTTGCCGTTGGCTTTCACTTCCCACTGTTCTAAGTGTATCTGAGGTAATTTGAATAAGTTTTTCAGTCTGACTCCAAAAAGGAGGACTGTAGTTTCCAAGTCACCACTAACGTAATGCACAGTCGCCAATGCCAATGTAGCTTCAGTAGACAAGCCTAGAACCGACTGACGAATCGTCGCCGCCTGGCTTTTTGTAGCCAACATCTCACCACATCCGGGTCATTAGTGCTTCACTTACGGGTCTACCTCCTCTATATCTGTCGACGGCACGTTCGTTCGACTTTCGATTCCTGGACATTCCACAAAACAAACAGTATGCCAAGCGTAGTCTTTTTGCTCTGGGTAAGTCTATTGCCACTTCTTCGCTAAAATCTGACCTCACCTGTTTGCTGTAATGATCTACTCGTTATTCCCAGTGGGGAAAAATCACGGATATATTTGGATTGAGATTTTTTTTTTATAGAAAAAAATACTGAAATCGTTTACCGGGAATAATGCGTAGTTTGAAACAGTGGAAATAATCCTGATCTGTTTTGTTTTTTCTTCATATGATCTACTCGTTAATCCATGTGCAAAAACATTCACGGATATGTTTGGATTGATTTGGATTAAGATGTATAGTAAAACAAAATCATTATTATTTATCCGGCAAATCCCGTAGACTTGACAAATGACAGTATAAGGCCGATAAAACTGATGAAAAGGGTTACTAATGGAATAGTATGACCAAAAGCCTATGTAAAGTTAATAAAATAGAAGAATATATGTTTAAAAAGGTGTGGTTTTAAAGAGAATCTACAAATAAAACTCCCATAGACCCTCGGAGTCGGCAAATAGCAATATAATATCTATAAAACTGACGAAAGCCTATGTAAAATAGAAAAATATATGTTTAAATGGTGTAATTTAATGAGAAATCCCAAATACAACTCTTAGTTTTCCGCATATTATATATCTCCGTTTGGTAAATCCTGTTCGTACGGTGATTAGTCTGACCGCTTCCGTCCGCTAATTAATCTGAGCCCTACTAACCTTTCAGAAAAAGTGTAAAAGATGTATGTTCGGAAAAGAGGATTTGGCAAAGTAGGACGTCAAAAAAGACATTGTACCATAAGGACTGATTTGACCGATCACCGATAAAGAAGCTAACATTACTTTTACTTTAGTACTAAGCTGGCACGGCAATTACTGTTTGAGTTTTAGTAAAAAATGATTATGTTATTTTATTTTTTTTATTAAATGAAGTATTGTAAAGCATTTTTCTTAATTTTTTACTATTATTTACATTGATTGTAATTGTTAGTTTGTTTAATCACAATGAGAATTTCAGTAAGGCCGGCACGGCAGTGTTATTGTTTACTTTTTGTTTTAATAAAAAAAGCAATCGATTATTTTATTATTTAATTTTTATTTAGACGATGAAGTATTGGAAAGCATTTTTCTTAATTGTTAACTGCTATTTACCTTGATGTTAAGTTTCAGTTGTTTTTTTTAAATTACAATTGATGGTTTTAGTAAAAAAGCTATTATTATTCGTTAAACCATTTTACACATTGTGATTGAAAGGTAAGTAGGAAAAAAGGTTAAGATTCGCTTTTTTCAACCACGCACTTCTTCTAGAAGAAATAATTTTAAAAATTCAATTTTAGGTGCCTTCAGTCCATTACACTCTAGAACAATCTGGAAATTTGTTAGTCTTTAAAGAAAATTTAGATTATTTAAAATTTAAAAATGTAATTTACATCCAATAAAATAATCTAGATTTAGATGTAAAACAACAAAAATAATCTAAATTTAGATGTAAAACATCTACGTTTCAAATTTGAAACACTGCAGAAAATGTAATTTTCAATATATTTTAAGTATTTTTCTAAATCCAGTCAATTAATCATTAAATTAACTAATTTTCTTTGAATCAATTTTCGGAGGCCTACTTTATTTTTGAAAGATTTCTCAAACATTCTTGACAGAACAGTTTAATTTTTCTGATGAGGAGAGACACATTCAGTTGTTTTTTTTAAATTACAATTGATGGTTTTAGTAAAAAAAAAGCTATTATTCGTTAAAGCATTTTACACATTGTGATTTAAAAAGAACTAGTAACAATTAAGATGAGGGTAAATAGTAGTGAAAAATGAATAAAAATGGTTTAGAATACTTGATTTAATAGAATAAATAAAATAAAATAATGTTTTTTTACTAAAACTGAAACAGTGTTGCAGTAGGGAAGTAAACAAAATGTTAGTTTCTTTAGCGGTGATCGGTGAAATCAGTCTTTATGATGCGATGCATTTTTGACGGTTAAGCCGTCCTACTTTGCCGATAATTGAAATGAAAATAGAGATGAAAATTAATGAGTTTTCTAGTTTTGAGTTAAGTTTGATTAATGTGTGAAGAGTATGTATTTTTGTATGTTCTTTATTTGGTCGTTTTATGGACGATTTGGTACGTTTTGATTCAAGCTTTTGGCACATTTGCTGAAACTCTATAGCAGCCTTGACTTGAAAATTATGGACGTTGTACATATTTGCGCATTTCTATATCATTTTATTTTCAACTGTCTCATGATTCCGGAACAGAAGAATTATATTTCTGATTTAATTTTAAAAAAACGAAAATTTACGATCTTTCGTCTCGTTTTATAAACAAAGGAATTCATTCTTTGCAGCCAGTCCCGGGCACACCAGCTTGGAACAGCCTTAGTCAGGAAACAGTAGAAGCACCATCAATAAATACTTTCAAAACCAGGCTAGCGAACGATTCGACAAATAAAGATTCGCTGTACAGCTATATTATTTTTTTATTAAATCAAATATATGTTTTAAAATGTGTAATTTAATGACCTTCCACAAAACAAAAAGTACACCAAGCGTAGGCTTTTTGTTCTGGCTGAGTCCATTTCCACTTGTTTGCTACGAGGACAAATTAACGTCCGGAGCCGGACGGTGGAGAGAGGGCTTAAAGGCCGAACGTCTCTGGGCACCCTAGCACACACACACACACAAACACACACAAACACACACACAGTCACACACACAAACACACACAGACACACAGACACACACACAAACACACACACACAAACACACACATACAAACACACACAGACACACAGACACAGACACACACACACACACACAAACACACACACACAAACATACACAAAAGACTGATTGTTACGAGGACGTTACGAGGACGTTACGGTGGAGAGGGTCTCTGGCCACCCTAACACACACACACACACACACACAAACACACACACACACACATACACAAAGACTGATACACCGAGGTAGATGAAAGAAATCATTTACTTGAAAGAAGATAAAAAGTTTCAATGAGAAGACACGTAACATAAAAACCTAATTATTTTGACTTCTGTGAGAAAGTTGAATGGATTCTAAAATGGAGAGCGCTACAGTTTACGATTTAGCAGAGTTTCGTGTCTGGAAGTTGCAGGTGGAGGGGCTGTCAGGTTCATCCATTACATTTCATTGTCTTCTCCTGCAAATCGATTTCTATACTTCTCTCTCGGTGAAGAATGGGAGCAGTTTTTGTTGTTGTTGTCATTTCTTTTCCTTTCTTTTTTACGTCATTCACCGTGCAAAGAGCCATTGTTTACGCCGTTCACCGTGGAAAGAGCCATTGTTTTATCAATAAGTGTACGCGTCTCCAAGACAAAGCACTAGAAGCATTACCAAAGGTTAATTGTACTTAGAAAGATGAGTAACACTTTTAATATATGCAGACATAGGGGAACCGTTCTGGTACTCGTTCTGCATCCTATCATAAGGACTGATTTGACCGATCACCGGAAAAAATTTTTAAAAACTTTTACAATACTTCGTCTAAATAAAAATTAAATAATAAAATAATCGATCGCTTTTTTTTACTAAATTCTTTTACTAAAACCAAAAGTAAATAATAACACTGCCGTGCCGGCCTTACTGAAATTCTCATTAAACAAACTAAAAATTACGATCAATGTAAATAGTAGTCAAAAATTAAGAAAAATACTTTACAATACTTCATTTAATAAAAAAATAAAACTCAAACAGTCAATGCAGTAGGAAAGTAAAAAAAAGAAAAAGTTAGCTTCTTTAGCGGTGATCGGTCAAATCAGTCCTTATGATGCGATGCAGTTCTGGATAACCAACATAAGAAATACAACCGAAATGTCACGTACTGTAATCAGGTGGGTCTACAATTTCCACCACACTAAAGCAGTGATCGAGGGGGGCGGAAAACGGAATCGCTGGACTGATTTCAAGTTTCGCTCGAGGTTGTTTATGGTCACTTAGCCTGGTCACATGGTCAGATTGTTATATA
>VCCN01003612.1:135986-150288 GCA_006491835.1 Architeuthis dux
ACTATAGAAAACGTCGTGTTAACAACACAAACAACAAGAAAGTGTCCAACCGTCTGAAGAACCATTTAAATATAGCGTTGTTTTCGATTGGCTCAATTAAATGAATGCCCACTTTAAGAGGTGGCCCCAATAACCGGGTTCTACAGTACTCAGTCATTACATGTGTGTATTTTACTTATTTGTTGTTTTGTTTTTTCTTTTTCTTTTTCACAGGGGCCGTCTGAATGGAAGTCTGGATATTGGTTCATTGGGAATGCTGCCAGACAAATTGAAAACCGAGTTGGCCTTAAATGTTAACCTCGACACACTTAAAAAAGTAAGTTTCTTTTGTTGTCTAATTTCTAAAATGACGAATTACACTGTGAAACACAATGTCTGTTCCTGAGTAGTGAGTGTTATTTTCCGATTGCTCATGTGTAAAAAGTATAGAAAATAGCTAGTATTCCTTCAAATGTTGCTTTCTGTGACCAGGATAGTGATATTCTGTAACGGACTGAGGTGTCTACACACACACACGTATCTGTCTTCGTCCTTTGTTTCTTTGTTCCATCTTCCTTTTCAGTGAGATTCCCACGAGCTGGGAGACACTACAGTACCGTTGGAAGCAGAAAACTATCCTCTTCAATGATTTGAAGACTCCTCTTTTCTTTGGGGAAATTTAATTCGGGTTCAGATTGGCCAAAGATGACAACTAAACAGAATATGTAGCGGACTCATACGTATTTTTGCACTCACACACTCCGGTCAGCAAGTGGAAAGCACTTGACCCAATTTTCCTTTGGAACAACCAGATTTTTATTCCGAGAAATAAAGTTATCTCGTCTTTTAGATAACCAACTTTCAAGACATGAAAATAATGTACTTGACTCGTAACATTTTGCAGACAACAAGTCTGGCAAAACTTACATCATCTTGGAACTTTTGACGATACCCAGTTCACAGGCCGATATTTTTGACCAGCCACTCCACCACTCACCTCTTACTATAAAAAGTCTAGCTATCCTTCATTATTTCGTCACTCAAGATTTGTCGCCTGACAAATCCATGACGGATCCACTCCTCGTTCAGTTCCAGATTTGTTGCCTAAACAAATCTATGGCTGTTCCGAATTTCGATTATGTACGTATACATTCATACATACACACACTCTCTCTTCCTTAACATCTTCAGCAAACTAAGAACACTTTACTAAGTAGTATACAAACTCTTTAAATGCATTCTTTCTTCTTCTTCTCAATGGCTGAGAACTACTTTATTGTTATGTCTTCTGTAATAAATATACTTCTTATTATCGTTTCCAAGTATTTGTATTCATTATTACCATGTGCAACTTACATCTTTGCAACATACATGTATTTCATCCCTTTTACTACTGCAAGAACAGCAGAGAAAGAAGGCGCGTATCACTAACATTTACCCTTCCTTTCTCTAGTATAATCAGCACCCTAGCTTACTATCTAACTCGAGACGCTGAGGTTGACCCCAAGTTCAACTGTCTAGACATGCTATTTTTAGAAATATTTCTGCTTAAGCCAACTCCTGTTGTCCAGAGGTCATGACAAACCATTAAAAACAAGCATTTATTCTATCCATTGTCTAATAAACGGAGTTTTGAAGAAAGTTGTCCATTTGGAAATAAATAGATTTCCAATTATCACTCTCACAAAAGCAAAGTTTGAAGGGAATAATTGACATTTTCCATACTTTTTAGACATAATCAGAAAATAACACTTATTACCCAGGAAAGATATGTTGCACAATGTTATTTTCTGATTACTTATGCGTAAAAAGTAAAGAAAGTGGCTATTATACCCTTCAAACTTTGCTTTTGTGACCGGGACAGTGATATTCATATGTGGTTGTTCCTGAGTAGTGAGTGTTATTTCCCTATTGCTTATGCGTAAAAAGTAAAGAAAATGGCTATTATTCCCTTCAAAGTTTGATTGTTTTGACCAGGACACTGATATTCATATGTGGTTGTTTTTCTTACTTTATGTGATTAAAAATGTGCAAATTCATCCGTTGTGCAATTCAAAATAAGTAGATTTCAAAATATCACTATCCTGGTCACAAAGGCAAAGTTTGAAGAGAATAATAGCCATTTTCTATACTTTTTATACATAAGCAATTAGAAAATGACACTCACTGCCCAGGAAAGTAAGAAAAACAATTTCATATGAATATCAGTGACCTCGTCACAAAAGCAAAGTTTGAAGGTAATGGCTGACACAATTCTCTTCTTTTTAGATATAGTCAATCAGAAAATAAATCTTATTACCCAGGAACAAAAAACAAAAAATAAAAATGTGTTGCACCGTGTTATCATTATACATTGATTTATTGGAATCATCTTGGTTGTGTTTTTTTTATAGTTACAACGTTTCGACCGCTGTACTCTCCGGCCTTCTTCGTGTGCCTGTCGTATTCGGTCGGAATTTTGAAAGTTTTTCTCTTCATATTTAATTGGGCGAGTCGAGCAGAAGCACATAGACGAATATAAAGGGAACACAAGCTTGGCTGCAGCAGGGTCAAACCCCACTCCTACTTCTATTCCGACTGAAAATGATTACTGCAACTTTTGTATTGTTTATATATTAAAAAAAACATTATTTAGTATAAATGTATTTCTTTACTAGAATGAAATAAGCTCTTGCGTATTTGTTGCATACATTTTCATAGATATGTAAGACTTGTCGGTTTGGCTCAGTCGGTAAGAGAGCCGCCTGCTGATCACTTGGTCGTGATTTCAAATCGCCGTAGAGAATGATTATTTTATAGAACGGTTTGGTTTAACTTGACATGATAGACAAACAGTGAAGAGTTTACTCCCCTGAATTAGGTGAGGATTGTTCTTTTTAGTTCTTGTTACGGGGTGGGGGTGGGGGAATAAAGTCAACTCCAGACTTTGTCCTGGAGTTTGACAAAAAGGGGTTGAATAACTGGAATATTAACTAATACGTGATGCACCCCCCTTTCGGCATGGACAGCGGAATGAGAACAATCTACCCACGTGGATTGAATCAAGGGTTCGATTCGGAATTCTGAGAACGTTACCGAACACAACAAGCACATGAATAAGGCGGGAGAGTACAGCACCCGAAACGCTGTGACTGTAAAAACAATCAAAATGAGGAGAATAGTTTGAATTAATAAATGTATATAAGTTTTTCTTTTTCTCTTTTTTTCACTTTTTTTCTCTTTCATTTTTTCTTCTTTGCGTCTTTTTTTCCTCTTTCTCTTCTTTCCCGGTTTTTAATCCAATTTTTCTTTCGTTGCTTGTGTGTGTGCGTGTGTGTGTGTGCATGCGTGTGTGTGTGTGTTATACTGGGCGTGTGTATTTGTTGAAGTGTCTGTGTGTGTGTTATAATGTGTGTGTATTTGTTGAAGTGTGTGTCATACTGTGTGTGTGTGTTATACTGTGTGTGTGTATTTGTTGAAGTGTATGTGTGTGTGTTATACTGTGTGTGTGTATTTGTTAAAGTGTATGTGTGTGTGTGTTATACTGTGTGTGTATTTGTTGAAGTGTGTGTGTGTGTTATACTGTGTGTGCGTATATTTGTTGAAGTATATGTGTGTTATGCTGTGTGAGTGTTATACTGTGTGTGTATGTGTTGTAGTGCGTGTGTGTATTTGTTGAAGTGTGTGTGTATGTGTGTTTTATACTGTGTGTGTTATACTGTGTGTGCGTGTATTTGTTGAAGTGTATATGTGTGTTATGCTGTGTGTGTTATACTGTGTGTGTATTTGTTGAAATGTGTGTGTGTTGTAGTGTGTGTATTTGTTGAAGTGTGTGTGTATGTGTGTGTGTGTTATACTGTGTGTGTATTTGTTGAAGTGTATTGTAGTGTGTGCGTGTGCATTTGTTGAAGTGTGTGTGCGTATTTGTTGAAGTGTGTGTGCGTATTTGTTGAAATGTATGTATGTGTTGTATATATCTGTTGAAGTGTGTGTATATGTTGTAGTATATGTGTATGTATTGTAGTATGCGTGTATGTGTTGTAGTATGTGTGTATGTATTGTAGTATGCGTGTATGTGTTGTAGTATGTGTGTATGTATATGCGTTGTAGTGTGTGTGTATGTGTATGTGTGTGTACACGCTCGCGTGTTTGTGTGTCTGTGTTGTATGTGCGGCGTGTGTATTGTGGTGCACGTGTTGGTGTGCGTGTGTGTGTGTGCGATCGCCTTACGGTTAAAGGCCAAGTGACAGTAAGTCTCCCTAGCGTTCCAGAACCTTCCTCAATATCTTCGCCATCCTTTGCTGTACTGTAGTTGGGATCATTTCAGTTATTATGTATTATTATTATTGGTGCTAGTAGTAGTAGTACAGAAGGTGGTGGTGGTGGTGGTGGTGTCAGATCTACCATTCTTATTATCATTAGTATATAGTCCTTTCTTTCTTTAATGTAAAAGTTTCTTCTTGCATCCTGTGGAGCCGGGTTCAAATTATGGTCCTGGGGCACTATAGGGGAGTTGTCATTTTATCGACAGTACTTTGCCTAGTATGTGGGCTGTTCCAAGTAGGGCGGTCTTTTGCACTGCGTGGATGTTGATGTTACCTGGGATACGGTTGATGAACTTTTCCGTTCCCTTCTTCACGAGTCCTAGAGCTCTGTTCGCCACTGGTGTTATTTCGGTCTTCATACCCCACATCCTGTTGATCTCGATCTCCAGGTCTTTGGACAGCTTCTCCGTAACTTTTACGGTGGTATTTCTCTCAGATGGTATTTCTATGTCGATGAGCATGCGCCTCTTTTCTTTCTGGTTCCTGATAACGATGTCTGGTCTGTTTGCTTTTATTTCCCTGTCAGTGTAGATGGGAATGTCCCAGAGGATGGTGACAATTCTGTTTTCATTGATATGTTTGGTTGGTGCTCATACCATATTTCGGATATTTTGATTCCGTATTTACTGCAGATCTTCCAGTGCAGGTATGTGGCTGCCTTGTTGTGCCCGTGGATGTACTCGGTTTTTGCCAGTTCCAGACACCCCGAGACGATGTGGCCGACTATTTCTTCGTACTTACCACATATCCTGCATTGTGGGTCTGTTCCATCTTTGATTGTGATAGGATCTGGTTGCGATGATCAGGCTCTCCGTCTCTGTTTTCAGTCCGATGCTCCTCAGCCACTGGCGTGTCGTTTGTTGATCTACGTCTGCCTCTTTCACCCTTTTGGGGTATTTCTCATGCATCAACTTGCCTTCCCAGATTTTCTGCAGTTGTTGTTGACCATGTTGTTGTACCCTCTGCTTCATTCGTTTGCCGCAGATGGTGGTCGCTTCTTTTTCTATTGGTGGGGCTTCGGGGACATCAAGCTCTTTCTTGAGGAGTGCAGCCTCTTTCTTAACGTAGTGGGTCTGGTACTTTACAATTTGGAGGAGTGGATCATTTGTTTTTGACAGATATGCTTCTCCTTCGTCCACTCCTAGGTACTTGTAATTGCCATCTTGGTCTAGCTCCTTGATCGTCGTGCTGATGTCATGGTCTATGTCCGCAGTTTTGGTCACCTTTCCTCTCCTGAAAGTGGCTTTGGTACGTTTTTCGACCCCGAACTCCCTCTTGATGTCGTCGTTGAAGGTCCTGACAATGGAGAGTAGACCTTTTTGTTGGTTGTCGTCCTTGGAAAACGGCTTCAGGTCGTCTACAGGTCGTCTACATAGAACAGATGGTTCAGTTTTGTGCTGTGCATCCGTAACCACTGTTGTTTAGTAGGTTACTTAGTGGCACTAGTGCAGTGGCACGCTGTCAAATGCCTTCCTATTAGTCGATCCATGCTGTTGATAAGTTCTTTCATCTCGACTTGGCCTCTTGCAGTATCGCTTTGTTGATGAGTAGCTGGTCCTTGCACCCGTAGCTTCCTTTCTTACACCCCTTCTGTTCTGTTGGGATCAAGTTGTTTTCTTCAAGGAAGCTCCAGCCGTGATGATGGAGGTGAGGGTCTTGTATGTTGTTGGTAGGCAGGTGATGGGTCTGTAGTTCTTCCTCTGTCAATGTTTGTATGGAAATGCAGTTTTCATTTATTTATTTTATTTGTCCTCCGTTTTTAACGTCGAACGGTATTCTTGAACATTACCACCGTTTAAAACGGAGAACAAATAAAAAAAATTAATAGAAACTGTAATTCCATACAAACATTGAACGTTTCACACACTCGCTCACACAATGGTAAAAACGGCGCACAAATAATTAAAAAAACACAATTCAACAATTAAAGTTCTTCAAAGCACTTACAGCATGTTTTTGTTCATTTTAAAAACACGAGTTACCTCCCGTTTTACGTACATATTGTTGTACATTACAGTAGTTCTTACAACGCAAACCTGTTAACAAGGGTCCATATTTGGCCATATTATCATGTACATGTTGTACAGAGTTCATTGTGTTACGTTATGGGGTTTGATGACCCCCCCATATACGCAAACGACTTGTGTGTTGCACTGGTGTGTAGAGTTGGAACTGGTCGGATATCGTTTGTTCATTCTTCGTTCGTGTGCCGTGGCCTTTGCTGAAAGGAACTGACATGAAAGTCAACTGGTTCATTGAGAAAAACGAAATCCGATTTAAAATATTGTGTTCGTTTTTATTTGACTTTACTCGTATCGACGCTCTGGGAATCTGCGCTGTAAGAAACGTGTTACTACAGAATCTACTGTAAACACTCTTTGTAGGTTAAGGTACTCAACATGAATATTGTTGAATTGTAAGTAGTCAAATAATGTCAAACAGACAAAGTACAGCTGCTAGTGTGTTTCTCTTTTAAACTCTGTAAGTTGCATGTATCTCATATTTTTACACTTCACGTCAAAAAGCTGTGCAGCTCTAGAAACACTGAGTTCGTCTGACCGTGCCCCCCTATGGAGCGGACACAAGTCCTAGCCTTGGACAGCTAGTCCTGGTCTCTCTTCCTCCTCCTGCTCCTCTCTCTCTCTCTCTCTCTCTCTCTCTCTCTCTCTCTCTGGGTTTTTCAACACTATTTATCGGTATACCCATTTTTAACATGTGATCTTTTCGTGACGTTAAAATTACATTATTTTTTTTTTAGTCAGTAAATTCTTTAGCCAGATCAGCCGACATTTTATTGTTATCGGATAATGTAATGGTTAGCACGTTTGCCTCACACGCAGAAGGTCTCAGGTTCGATTCCCGCTATGAACTAAGAAAACTCTTCATTAGGACAAATTTCCCCATGCACTCAGCAGCTAATAGAGTTCACTCTGAGTGATTAGAGTGGAGGTATCCCTTCGGGGAATCTGCATCACACACACACACAGATTTCTTCAATTGTAGTTAGATTGTAGTTTATTTACTTATTTATATATAATGCATCTATGGGCATCTCGTTATAAAATATGGTCTCGTCAACATTTTTAAAAAAAGAAAGTATATTACAATAATCACAGAGCATGAAAAAATTACAAATCGTTATCAATAATGGAAAAAACTTCAATTTAGATAAATTCACGTAAATTAATACATTTTTTTTTTAAATCTTTTACCAGCCTAGCATCGCCATAACACACATCGGCTTGCCATATTTTATACGTAATAGCTTAAATTTCCATAGATTTCCTCTCCGAAATTTGCAATGGGAACTTCATAAACAAATTTCGTCCTTTAGTAAATAAATACTGAGCATTTTATTAAAAGTCAGTAATTAGTTGATTTCTGGTAAACTTTTAGAATTGGTGTATGTAAGTAAAAAAATTAACAAATAATTACGATTATTTTTTGTTTACAGATAAATTTTCAGTGTTAATTTTAAAAAATATCTCCCGTTCTATTCAAATAATGTTTATATCAGATTATTCTTCAATCTTTCTTCTTACTAATCGCACAAAGATTTTAACGATACAATTATTTTTTATAAAATTTGTTATTCCTCAGGTATCGATTCCCTGCTAAAAGAATTTGTTCTTAGCTACTTTATGAAAAGTGCTATTCCCGGAGCAGAAGTTTATTGTATTCTGATTCAGAAATAATAAAAAGATCAAAGAAAAGTAAAATTGTATTCTGATTCAGAAATAATAAAAAGATCAAAGAAAAGTAAAATTTATGGACACAAAGTAATCATTTATTTACCTTAGCTTTTATTTTTAGAAATTGTGTCATCTTCAAATTCAATTCATTTATTTATATATAATGCCTACATGGGCATCTCATTATAAAATACTTTCTCGTCAACATTAAAAAAATACATAAAACAACAATACAATAATCAGAGAGCATGAAACAATTACACATCGTTATCAATAATGGAAAACACTTCATTTAAATAAATTCACATTAATTAATTTTAAAAAATGTTTGTAACTCTTTTACCAGTCCAGCATCGCCATATTCACACAACGGCTTGTCATACTTTATACGTAATAGCTTAAATTCTTTTAAAGATTTCCTCTGAGAGTTCCCAACACTGACCATTTAATTCATTCTTTATGCCATTTTCTCTAAATTGTCAATACTATTTTTAAAGCTGTTAATAATACTTGTATTCTTTACGTATTCAGGCAATTTATTCCAATCTTGTGCACAGCTCTCGCTAAAGAAATCCATAGATAGATGTAGATAGTCTTGTTCTAGGCATGAACAAAAATGAAGAAAATGTATGGTAGACAATGCAGTACACATATATTTGAGTGGAAAAAATAAACAAGATTATATATGATATATTAATATATTTTGTAAATTATTGACAGAACATAAATTTGGTCTGTAAATTGTAAGTTAATTTGAGTTATCTCCCTTTGACATTTTACCCGGTGTCTACGGTTTGGATATTTTATTTGAAATTCTTTTGGGGGGTGGCGTTTCAAAACTAAATATCAGTTATTATCAGATAGGTAAGTTTTTGAATCCATATAGATTGATGGGTATAAATTATTGTGTAGTTTTAATGATAGGATGGGGATGGTTGCTGAAAACAATGTTTGAGTATTTGATAGGTATGAACAAAATGTACAAAAATGTAAAAAGATGTCAAGCGTGTAAGCGACACCTGATTTAAAAAAATGTATAGTAGACAATGCAGTACACATATATTTGAGTGGAAAAATAAACAAGATTAAAATGCACGACAACTGCGCCGTACAAAAGAAAGCCATAATTTGAAATAGCGGTCAGTTTACAGAATAAAATATACAGCCGGTAAATATTTTTTCATCATTTCACTATATTTAATTATTCATCCTTGTTATAATATTTTTTATATAAGTTCCAGTCGAACCAAGACATAGAAAGAATAAAATATATACATTTCTAAAATTTCAAGAATATCGGAATAAATTGATAAAAATATTGAGTGAAAATTATAATTAATCGAATAAAACTAAAAATTTGCCGGAAAAGAAATTATTTTACTCATTTTTCCTGTTTTTACAATCCCAAAATAAGATTTCCGTTCCAGCATTTACTGGATATTATTCTAAAAAAGGTAAACATAATTAGTATCTTCAGGGATATATCTGTAAAATGTGTAAAAATCAACGAAAACATCATTATATAAAATAGATAAATCATCAAATTAATAAAAGGTGGAGTAGGTATCGTATGAAAATAAATTATTCTGCTCCGAAATTTGGAATGGAAAATCTTCTTTTTTTTTAAGTTCGTCCTTTAATAAATAAGTATCGAAAATGTTATTAAACTCAAATAATATGCTGATTTTTGCCAGAGTTTTAAAAATTTCTCATGCTGAAATTTTCGTCCATTTTGTTCATACCTAGTAAATAAAAATGTTTATTTGTGAAATTTATTTTTAAAATCATTATTATCATCTATATAACTTGCAGCTGAAACTTATTGGGTATCTTGCAGCTTAAACAGCTGTTTTATCACGTCGTAGAGTCCCTTGTTGTGTAAAAATCATGAAAAAAGTATAAATATATAAAATTAAATTAAAAACATTTAAATATAGAAATAGTGCTGAAATACGACGTGAAAAATCAATCTGTTTAAACAGCAGCGATACCCCTTAAGAACCATAAGAACCCAGATCCATCTCTACTTGAAAGAACATTATGTGGGATTCTGGGTAGGCAAATTGACACACAGTCACGTGACAGCACCAGAGTGTTCATTAGTAGATATTAGTAAATAGTAGTCAAAAATTAAATAATAATTTACAATACGTCATCATCGAAGAAGTAAGTATCTAGAATTAAATTAAAAACATTTAAATATAGAAATGAGGCTGAAATAGGACGTAAAAAATCAACTGACGAAAACCTGTTTAAACTGCAAAGATACCCCTTAAAATTTTTTTAGCGTGATAATAAAAATGGAAGCACACATCATAACACTAAATAAATAATTTACCTTCATCTTCTTTCTAAGGATTTCGATAGCAGAAACGTATTAGTCCGGGGGGACAGCAGGGGCTACCGTGCACCCCACCCCCATGATTCTACATTTAGGGTACCAAAATGTTCCTTATGATGTTCTCTTTCAGAAAAAAGATGTTCCCAAGAAAAAGGTTGGGAAGAACTACCTCATTTGCATAAAACAAAATGGCCGCCAGCACACACAAAACAATACAATTTCATATCTTGTCTCCCAGTTGAGATATCTGAGTACTTTAAAAGGCTAAATCATGGGTTTCAGACATGAGGAATGCAAAAATCTACTTTATTTTGCCGTAAATGTCTTTTTTCTGAAAGATAACATCCTAAGGAATGTTTTGGTACCATAAATGTAGAATCATGGGTGGGTGCACGGTAGCCCCTGCTGGCTCCCCGGACTATATTGCTTCTGTGACAAATGCCTCTGCCTCTGCCCACCCTCGCTTCATTCGTTGCCAGTAGGAAACACCGTAGAAACCTTTGCTTCACTAAAACTTTTACAAATTAAACCTTGACTTTTGTGATATTGGAAGGTTTCCTTCATTTGTTTGATGTTTGCCAATGTTTTTGTTTCTATGCTGGAAAGAAAAAGATGGTCAAGGATCAGTTCAGCTTGCAGCGCAGTTCGTCTAGAAAAAATACATTTTTTCCTTCCAATTTTAGGTGCTTTCAATCCATTAGACCCTAGAACCTTCCGGAAATTTGTTAGTTTTTTGAAAAAGAAAAAAATGTTTTTCAAGGTTCAAGGAGGCCTGAGGCGGTCTCATATTTTCGGGCAGATCCGTGCAGTCCACCTGTTTGATATGGCGCGGGCCCCATGATGTCTAACCCACAAGAACCGATTTCTACTTGAAGGAACATTATGTGGGATTCTGGGTAGGCAAATTGACACACAGTAACGTTCATTAGATGTCACTTAGGAGACTCCATGAGTCAAAAGCAAGGACATAATATAACATTATATAAGAGACTGTGCAGATCAATTAGATTGTATGTGACACCAGTGTCACGGTGGGTTCTTATGGGTTAAAAATAAAAAATAAATAAGAGAATTTATTGAAGAAATAAAATCATAGATAATTCATGTAAGTCGCGCTTCCGTGAAAATGGTTGAATTTTCATTGTAAATATAAACCACCCTCTTAAAACGTTAATTTTGTTTAAAAACTAACACGGATGGTTTCGAAGGTCTAATGGGTTGAAAGCATCTAAACATTGAAAGACAAACAATTCTTTTATCAGAACTGCGTTTCAATGTAAACTGAATTTGTCTAAAAATATATGAAGGCTATACTCCCAAAACGTGTTTAATTAAATTAAAAGTGAAATTCTGGATTTGAATTTTTAAAGATCTTATTATTACAACCTTATAGACAGCATATATACATAAAAAGATTTCAAAATTCAAATCCAGAATTTGATTTTTAATTTAATTAAAAAAATTATTTTTCAAAATGGTGCTTATCGCGTTTTGATACCACGCTATTCAATGTTTATTTATTAACCATTTCAAAAGATTATTCAACTAAGTTATATTAATAAAGTTTATTTCGATAAAATTTGATTAACCTGAGCCAATTACAAAGTTAGTAAATATAATTAGAGTTACAAAGTTAGTCAGTCAATATAATTAATTAGTCAATATAATTCCTACCATTATCAGTCATAATGTTTAGCCATCTTCTGCTCTCAATATATCAATATATAACGCTGTATCTGATGACAGGCTAATCTGTTTAAAAAAATCAAACTCCGTAGTTAAAAATCTACCAAAAATTAAGTTATCGTCGGTAATTGTATATATGTTTGTTCTAGGTTTTAACAAATTACAAATTCACGATGGAACACTAACAGAAAATTTAGTCTAAAACGGTTTTCAAATCATGAATAGTTAAAGAACAGTAACCATATGAATTATAGCTCAAGTACAGGAAAAATATTTTCATTAAAATGAACAACAATAAATATTCAAATGGTTCTTCGGACGATTGAACTTCTTCTTGTTATTTGTGTTGAACGATGTTGGAAGCAGAGAAAAATCAAAGAGGCAGCTCACATCAAAATGTCGACTAAATGCATTAGCCAGACAAGCGCGGATTTCAACCGGAAGTGGCTTCCACTTCTCAACAAATCTAAACCCGACAAGACAACGACCCAGAAACACCCGGGCCATGTGCTATAAGGGTTACCCCCCTTTAAACATAATTTCTGTTTAACCCCTCAGACTCGACTTTTACACCTTAAAAAGGCCGAAGAATGGATCGGCCGAAACGTCGTGTTTACAACATAAACAACAAGAAGGAGTTCATCGTCCGAAGAACCATTTGAATATTAATTATAAGACTGAAATGACAGACTTTATATAGACCATATATATATACAGCCTAAATTATAAGTAAGAAAAAAAAACCCAGAAAGTTGTCAAGAAGAGCAATATTTTACTTTATTTTCCAGTTTTTTAAATTCCAAAGTAAGGCATACAAACGGACCCTCCAGTATTTTGTTTTAAAAAAGGTAAACAGAATTTATTTCTCCAGGTACTTATCTTTAAAATGTGTAAAACTCAATTCAGGCACGATTGTATGAGTACATATCTCCGACGACGAAGTCAGTAACACCCAACTCCGGCTTTCCAGGCCTGTCGAAGCTTCGTTTTGCTTAAGGCACCTGGTATTCCCGATGGTCACCCATATAGATACTGGCGAGGCAACACGTTGCTTAACTTCGGTGATCTTACGAGAACCGATATATCTAACGTGATTTGGCCGCAGTCTCGGGAAGAGGTTCTTCAATCCTTGTGCTGAGTGCTTAGCGGAGATGTATTGAGTACCATTTTTATGTTAGTTTTTAGAAAAAAATCTTTTTAAAGCTTTTAGGTTTTATGAGTCGACCCCCGCCAAAAAACATTAATGAAAGCACAGAAAAAACGTCATTAAAATATCCCAGAAACCTAGTTATCAACATTGACAAGTGAAGTAACACTTCCATACAGCGGACGGAAAGTAACGGTCCAGTTTACCATACAGTTACATTGTAAATAGAATTCCCTCGTAAACGGAAAAACATTTTTTCTAAAAACTAACAACTTCTAGGAAGATCGTTAGGTTCTTACGGATTAAAAGCACAAAAGATTACTGGCGAAAAAAATATTGTTTCTACTTAACGGTTAACAGATGTAGATCTTTACCAAAAATTGTTTCTATTTTATTTCAACTTGGTTAACAGATGTAGAACTTTACCAAAAATCGTATCTGTTTTTACCAAAAATTGTTTCTATTTTCTTTCGATTTGATTAACGGATGTAGATCTTTACCCAGTATTGATACATTTTGTTATTTATTTGTATGGGATGAAGTATTATAAATCTTTTTATATTTTTTTTTAATCTGGAATTTGTGCACATCACTAAAATTTTATTGCGTAACATAATTTCTTTTCTTGAGCGCTGCCACGCAGCTTAACGGGCGGACTGCATGTGATCGGCCTATAGTTGCTTGCCTGGGTTGTTCTACCCCTGGTCAACTATTCTGGGACTTCACCTTTCTTCCGGCAGTTTTGAAGTTGTTGGGTCAGTTTTTCGTGAAGCATGGGGAACTTCTTTTTTTTTTTAATTATTATTGTTCCCTTCAATGTTTATAGTTGCATCCTGTAGAGCCGGGTCCAAAGTATGGTCCTGGGGCGCTATAGGGGAGTCTTCATCTTATCGACAGCACTTTCCGTAGTATGTGGGCTGTTCCAAGTAGGGCGATCTTTTGGACTACGTGGATGTTGATGTTACCTGGGATACGGTTGGTGAATTTTTCCGTTTCCTTCTTCACACGTCCTAGAGCTCCGATGACCACCGGTGTTATGGTGGTTTTCATGCCCCACATCCGGTTGATCTCGATTTCCAGGTCCTTTGTATTTTGACATTTTCTCGGTCATCTTGACGGAAGTGTTTCTGTCAGATGGTATTGCTATGTCGAT
>VCCN01003612.1:188858-200298 GCA_006491835.1 Architeuthis dux
CGTTCCCTTCTTCATAAGTCCTAGAGCTCCAATGACCACCGGCGTTATGGTGGTTTCCATGTTCCACATCCTGTTGATCTCGATTTCCAGGTCCTAGTACTTGGACATTTTCTCAGTCACTTTGACGGAGGTGTTTCTGTCAGATGGTATTGCTATATCGATGAGCATGCACCTCTTTTCTTTTCTGTTCTTGAATGATGTCTGGTCTATTCGCTCTTATTTCTGTCAGTTTGGATGGGCATGTCCCAGAGGATGGTGACTTCGTCGTTCTCAGTGACAGTGTTAGGTTGGTGCTCATACCATCTTTCAGCTGTTTTGATTCTGTATTTCCTACAGATCTCCCAGTGTAGTTATGCCGCTGCCTTGTTGTGCCTGTGGGTGTACTCGGTCTTTGCCAGTTCCGGGTAGCCTGAGGCGATGTGCTCGGCCGTTTCCTCGTTCTTCCTACAGATCCTGCATTGTGGGTCTGTTCCATCCTTTATTATGCGATGGTGATAGGATCTGGTTGCGAGGCTTTGGTCTTGTGCAGCGATGATCAGACTCTCCGTTTCTGCTTTCAGACCGGTGCTCCTCAGCCACTGATGTGTCGTTTGTTGGTCTACATCTGCCTCTTTCACCCTTCTAAGGTACTTCTCATACATCTCTTTGTCTTCTCAGATTTGTTGTTGGCCATGTTGTTTTGCCTTCTGCTTTAATCGCTTGGCGTAGATGGTGGCCGCCTCTTTTTCTATTGGTGAGTTTTCGGGGATATCAAGCTCTCTCTTGAAGAGTGCAGCCTCTTTCTTAATGGAATGAGTCTGGTGCTTTATTATTTGGAGGAGGGGATCATCTGTTTTCGACAGGTGTGCATCTAGGCCGTAAGTTCAATTTCGGCTAAGCCCCGCCCCCCCCCCAAACTCTTGGTAGGTAAAGCCTGTCGACATCCGCTTTCGGGTGATGCATCTTCTCCTTGATAAGCATTTTCCTTGTCTTGGTGTCCAGTTTCTTGATGTCATTCAGCTTCCAGTTGATGATGTTGAAGCTGTACGTTACTACAGATATCGCTAGGGTGTTTATAGCTTTGTGCCTATTGACTGCATTGAGCTCGCTTTTGAGCATCATACGCACTCTCCTGAAGTACTCTTTCAGGATCTTCTCCTTCATAGTTGACCCCTAGGTACTTGCATGTCTCATCCTCGTCTAGTCCCTTGATCGTAGTGTCGATGTCAAGGTCTATGTCCACAGTTTTAGTCAGCTTTGCTCTCCTGAAAGTGGCTTTGGCACACTTTTCTATCCCGAACTCCATTTTGATGTCATCGCTGAAGGTCTTGATAAAGGCCTTTTAGTTGGTTGTCGTCTTTGGCAAGCGTCTTCAGGTCGTCTACATATAACAGGTGGTTCAGCTTGCTGTTCTGTGTTGCGTACCCATAGCTGCTGCAGTTTAGCAGGTTGCTTAGTGCACGGCAGAAGATCAGAGGTGATAGCGAGTCCCCTTGGAAGATCCCAATCTGATGTTGATCGGTCTCGATGTTAGTGACCATCTGCATGGTTGAGGTTTAAGGTAGTCTTCTAGGTTTTCAAGCTCTCCGTGATGAATTTGATCGTTTGGGGGCATACACTGTAGATGTCAATGAAAACTGTCAAGAAGCATTTCTCTATCCAGTAGTATGGCACGCTGTCAAATGCTTTCCTATAGTCGATCTATGCTGTTGATAGGTTCTTTTTCCTCGACTTGGTCTCTTGCAGAATAGCCTTGTTGATCAGTAGCCTCTATTTACATGAGTATTATTATATTTGGTTTCCAAAGATTTTGTTAGATTCATTAAGTAACAATAACATTAATTTTGACTAGTTGTTACCTCCATCTTAATTTTAGTTGCTTTTTTGTCACAACTGACTTCGGACCGTAATCCTACGGCAAAGAGTAAACAGTGTGGTTGGAAATAAAGAGTAAGCCCACGGTGAGAATCGAACTCACATCCTCTTGCCAGAGGGAGTCCAGTATATGCCTGGCTGCTTCTAACCATTCGTCCACGTGTAGCATAATGGATGCACATCATGCACATGTTTTAGTTGCAGCGGCCTTTAGCCGATCAGTCCCAGGAAAGACGATGATGCATCGAAGTCGGTGACCAGGCAGATTCATGGCCCCAAAGATGCCCCACCGAACACGGGGGAGAGAGGAGAGAGAGATATATAAAATACGGGAAATATACCATATCTTCTGGGTGGGAACCTGGGGAAAACATGTAAATTACAAATAACTTCTCTGTCTTGAGAGAAAATAAAACAACAGAATCCATCTGTTATCTGCTAAAATTGATTCATTTATTTCTGGAATCGCTTCTCGGATGCAACGAAGGTTCGAATCCCAACACTTCAACAAAGCGCTAATTTTTATCTTTCTCAACAAAGAACTGCTCTAGGCGTTTTTGCGGTCTTCACAGGAATTCTTTTTGTTTTTCATGTTGCCAAATGCTGTCAAAAATTGTATAAACGACGTCGCAGGCTTTGAACAGAGTCTTTATTGCTCCCTTAATTTGGGGTAAATGGGAGCAGTACTTGTCCGTATCAATCGTTTGGTTCTCCGGAAGGAGCTCGTAATAGACAATTGCCTTCCAATCCCATCCATTTACACCACATTGGTATGGTTAGCAGGGGTTCATTTCACAGGTCCAACTATTTCTTGCATTCCACGTTGTTGTAAAGTATCCACTTTTCATTCCCGTCACAATTTCCGTTACGTTTGAGTAGCGAATCGCACATGGAAATACAGTCCAGTAGATCTTTTCTCGCTTAACTTATTAGGAAGCCACACATCAAAGCGACTAACATAACCAAGCTTAGGCAAATGGTTTTCAACGCTTGATTTCGATATTTTGAGTATGTTTATTACTATAAGATGATAATTTTCAAGGTCTTTATTTGATCGCTGTCAACGACAACTGGTCTACCCGACCGTGGAGCATCGTTCAGCAAGGATGTTGTCGAGCAGATGCCATACCCAAGTGTTCTTAGCTGACACGTTCCCGCTATGGTCATCAGGTCACTGCAGCTGCATTGACCACTCAGTGTCAGATTATATATTAAGCATATATGGAAACCAATTTCACGGAGAAGAGGCACGGACAAACAAACAAACAGAGGGATCAAATATTAGTATAGATGTATGTATCTATGTATCCGGAATTCGCCCAGCCCTAACCGTTCATAGTAGAAACTTTAAATTTTGCACACACACTCTCCCCTCAACACAGCATATATGGGTTGCGGTGATACATAATTTCCCTTGGAATGCTACTTCTCTACTTTTTACACTGTCTAGGATAAACTGTTTGCTTGTTAAGTATAAAATCGCCAACGTTGAAAGAAATGAAAGGTGAGGCCGACACTGTCTATGCGTTCGTGCGTGTTATTTACTACTACTACTCTTTAAATAATACTTAAATATTGTTATATTGACGGGAAAAAACGCCAGAACTGTTAAAAGAAATTATTGTAACAAAAGTTTGTGTCATTCGTAGGAATATTTAAAGGAGAAAATTTTAATATAAATACCATGTCTTTCCGATGTATAGAACCAGGATTTGATACTTTCGATCATTAACAGTACTTTCCTTTTATCGTGTTTAAACGCCCACACTGATTTTCACGCAAACACCTGCAAGTTTAGTCAGCATCCTGTTTTTGCACACCCACGCATATGCATCTTTCTTGGGGTCACTTCCACTCCCAGGTGTTAGCCCGGAAATGACCTCCCGTGGTAGTATATCATAACATAAATATCATGTCTTTCCGATGTATAGAACCAGAATTTGACACGTTCGATCATTGACATGAACTGCACAAATCCTTTTTTCATTTCAGTTGCAGATTTAACTTCAAATAAAAAAAAATAAAAAATATTCCGAAGATTTTGTTTATTTTCAACGGTCTCTAGTTAGAATTAACAAAACGATTAGGCCAATTTGGACAAAGTCTTTTTTAAATGCATACTGATATGACAACAAGCATAATACGATCAGGAGCGATCTTTTCAAATGAAGTTAGTTAAAACTAAACGCTTCTACTGCCATCTAACGATAAAAACAGAACGGGCGGTTTAGCCAATCATATTCATTTACTTATTGATTGATATTTTGTCTGTTTCTACGACAGGAGTTCAGCGAGTACAACGACCTCCATCGAAAATGGTGCTCTTTTGGGTCAGGTGGCGAATCCGCCGATTGAAGCCGGAAAAAGCCGGAAAGAAACGAATTCATCCGAGAAACATTGGCAGGCCAACCAAGTTATTAAAGATATACAAAGGATTTTAGACGAAAAGATTGTGAGTATTCCATCATTTCTGTTTTTTTGTTATTTATTGCATTTTAGATACACAGTAAACTCTGCCGGAACTCACGTTCTACATACACGCTTGTTTTGACATTCCCTTGGGCTACAACTTTGAATCCCGGTCACGGCACTAAATAAGCGTAATGTGTTACATAACGTGTGTATGAACTGTTCGTTGGTTGTGTGTTGAATTGGTCTTTATAATTGGACCTGGTTGGTGTAGCTGGGACTTGATTCATTGGGTGTCGCATGGCAATCGTAGACTCAACAGTCAATGTACTGGTTTACGTTGAAATTTTGAAATATTTATCTATTCTTCCATTCTTCTACCCCTCCTATGAGGTATTATAGTACATACCTTTCCCTCTTTTCTTTCAAAATTAACACAAATTTTCATTTAACTCTTCTATCCTCTTCATAAAGTATTATGTGTTAAATGAAAATTCGCACCTCAGGGTGGGCGGACGGGGTCGTACCGACACGTACCTATGAAAGGCACGACCGAAAACTGAGTTCATTTGTCTCCTATATTTATACATGAAATCATTTTACTAACACGTATATTTTTCAATCACAAACACATGACATCATTCGTATTATGGGCAACACATTACATGACCAATATTGCATCATGCCATGGCTCTTTGTTTATGTTTGACTCACACATACCTATCTACATTTATCATTGTTTACCAATTGTAAATTCCTATTTAAATTGTTAACATTCCAATAGCCATTATTTTGAAATTCATACAGGGATGGCGTGATAAGGCCGAATCTTTATTTTCACGCACTTAAATAACATTGTCTACACTCGAAATAATTTTATCTATTCATCTATCATTCTATTTATCGCTCTATCTATCTATTTTTCCATTCTTCTACCCCCTCTTATGGGGTACTATGGTACATACCTTTCCTTCATTTCTTTCAAAATTAATACGAATTTTCATTTAACTCTACTATCCCCTTCATAATACTTCACTTTATTACATTATTTTTAATTACTTTTAAACGTCTCTTTAAACTATTTACATCTTTTTTTCAAATATGTTAATCTAATTTGTTTGAGGTATATTTCTCGAAGGCAAAATGTTAAACACAAATTGTTTTGTGTCTTATCTGTGTGTATTTTTTCGAGGGTAATACTTATTATATATGAGTGGCCACGCATGATAAGTGCCCAACGAACCATTTTAAAAGTTGATAGTTTCGTTATTTTTAGAACTACAATGCTCAGTTCTTTTTTTAATTTTAAAGAAAGCTTGGATACTCTATGAATCATAATGCAGAGAGTTCAAGCTTCAAAATAAATTTTTAAAAAACGGAGCGTTGTAGCTCTAAAAATAACGAAAATATCATATTTTTTTAAAATAGTGCGTTGGGCACTTATCAGGCGCGGCGACACATATATGCTTTCAATTCATCAAATCACCAATCTGATTTTATTTCATTTTGTTTTTCCCCAGAATGAACTACAGCGTGTTTACCAAGACAGCTTGGAGCAATATGCCAACCACATAAGGCATCAGGAAGACAGGATTCGCGAATTGGAGCGTCAATTAAAGAGCTTACAGGTACATTTGACACAATCTCCTTTTTCAGCCATAACACGTTTTCGAACTTAGAAACGAGGTACACTTGACTCTCTCTTCTTAGAGCAGTAACACGTTTTCAAACTTAAAAAACAGATACACATGACTCTCTCCTCTTTCAGCCTTAACACGTTTTCGAACTTAGAAACCAGGTACATTTGACGCTCTCCTCTTTGAGCCGTAACAGGTTTTCGAACCTAAAAAACAGGTACACTTCAGTCTTTCTTCATTGAGCCGTAACACGTTTTCGAAATTAAAAACCAAGTACACTTCACTCTCTCCTCTTTGAGTCTTAAAACATTTTCGAACTTAGAAACCAGGTAGACTTGACTCTCTCCTCTTTCAGACGTAACACGTTTTCGAACCTAACAGCCAGGTACACGACTCTCTCCTCTTAGAGCCTTAACACGCTTTCGAATTTAAAAACCAGGTACACATGACTCTCTCCGCTTTCAGCCTTAACACGTTTTCGAACTTAAACACCAGGTACACTTCACGCTCTCCTCTTTGAGCCCTAACACGGTTTCGAATTTAAATAAACATGTACACTTGACTCTCACTGCTTTCAGCCTTAACACGTTTTCGAATTTAAAAAACAGGTACACTTGACTTTCTCCTCTTTGTGCCTTAACACGTTTTCGAACTTAGAAACCAGGTAGACTTGACTCTCTCCTCTTTCAGCATTAACACGTTTTTGAACTTAAAAAACAGGTACACTTGACTCTCTCGCCTTTGAGCCCTAACACGTTTTCGACCTTATAACACAAAAAACGAAATAGCTTTACGCTTATTAACTTCGACCAAATCCTCTTTTTTGGTTAGTACAAAACGATATGTTGTGTACTAATTTGGATGGTGTAATGGTTAGCACGTCTGTCTTACACGCTGAAGGTTGCAGGTTCGAAGCGAAACGTTTGGAAGGCTTTTCATAGGACAAACATTCTCCCAGCTATAGGTACAATGGGCAGATTGGGCTCTCTGGCCTTAGGGTGGCAACCAGTCTAGGAGAAAGACAACTCTGATTCCAAATCAGGGAGACCCCTTGAGTCGGTTTGAGGGCCAATTTGATGTCATTCCATATCTCTCTCTCTGCTTTCCTCTGGACTACATCAGCGAGGCAGAGAGGGGGATTCTGATGACTGGGTATCGCAGGATTTCCATAGGCTTCGCACAGGCTTCAGTGTCGTTCCATTGACTGTAGAGACAAAACGGATTCCATTCAGTTGTGCAAAAGTTCCCAGCCGAAAAGCAGATTAAAAACCATCAACCAAAACTGTCAACATAGGTTTCTTCAGTTTTCAAGTTCGTCTGGCTGGCTGGCTTTTGTTCATTTCTTGTCTCGGGTGACTTTTGAAGGAAAAGTAAGTCTTGAAGCTTTGGTGTTTATTGTCAACGTAGACGTTACGTTCGTTTCTTTATTTTGAGAAAACATCAACCAAAACATCAACAAAAACTCTCACCGAAAACTGTCAACATAGGTTTCTTCAGTTTTCAAATTGGTCTGGCTGGCTGACTATGTATTAGGGCGTATCGAAAATTAAAGATTTTTAAAAGAACACTGTAATCGTCGTCTTCCTTTTCGCACTTTTGTTTCGCGTGTGCCATACCTTGTGCGATCCTGAACCCGGGCACCGAAAATCGCATAACTTTTGAAGTAAACAACATACAGACACAAATGAACACATTTTCCCATACAATTCTGACCCAAGAAATTATTATTAAGATTCAAACACATCTTGACTCTATTCCAGGACCAAAACAGCCAAAAATGCAAAAGTATGTTGAGGAATCCGATGATATGATTTCATATATAAAGTAGATATCAACGGTGTGTCCTGTAATCCCTTTCTTAATCCTTGAAGTGTCTATTTTAAGGTTCTGCCAGGTGAAAGGTTGAAATAATGTCCGGTAGGGTTAATTCTAACCCTATATTACACCTATTGCGAACCCGAACACGGACACCGAAAAGATAGAAAAGATAGAAAATCGTATAAACTTTTGAAGTAAAAAACATACAAAGACAAATGACCACATTTTTCCACCCAGTTTTGACACAAGAAATTCAATAAAATGGTCAGTATGAACCCATAAGAACACAGACCCATTTCTACTTGAAGGAACATTATGTGGGATTATGGGTAGGCAAATTGACACACAGTCACATGCCTGCACCAGCATGTTCAGTAGATGTCATGTAGTATACGTCATGAGTTAAAATCAAGGATAAAATATAGTATTTCATAAGCGACTGTCCAGATCAATTAAATTGTATGTGACACTTAGTACACGTCATGAGTTGAAATCAAGGATGAAATATAATATTTCATAAGAGACTGTCCAGATCAATTAAATTGTATGTGACACTTAGTACACTACATGAGTTGAAATCAAGGATGAAATATAATAATTCATAAGAGACTGTCCAGATCAATTAAATTGTATGTGACACTTAGTACACTTCATGAGTTGAAATCAAGGATGAAATATAATATTTCATAAGCGACTGTCCAGATCAATTAAATTGTATGTGACACTGGTGGGTTAAAGCTTTTATGGGTTAAAGCTATGTCTAAAGACATATACAACATGACTACTGCCTTATCTATTACCTATTTAAATTTGGGCTATATTTTGTCTGACGGGTTCGAAATCAAGGATGTAATATAATATTATATAAGAGACTGTGCAGATCAATTAAATTGTATATGACACCGGTGTCACAGTGGCTTCTTATGGGTTAATATTCAAACACATCCTGATTCTTTCGGGACGAAAAACTGCAGAAATGCAAACAAATGTTGAGAAATCCTATATGTTTTCATATATAAACTAGATATTGACTGTTTATCCTGTAATCTTCTCTGTTGGAACATTATTTAAGTCCAAAGACTTTATTCTGACAATAACTAACTCTTTTCTGTCATAGATTACTCATCATCATCATTTTTACCCTGTTGGTATCAACAAGAAACTTCCAGTATAGATATGTTCTATAGTTTTGAGAAGGATCAGTAATATTCAAATGGTTCTTCGGACGATTGAACTCCTTCTTCTTGTTATTTGTGTTGTAAACACGACGTTTCGGCCGATCTATTTCTTCGGCCTTCTTCAGGTGTAAATATCCGAGTGTGATGGGTTAAACAGAAGTTAAGTTTAAAGGGGGGGGGGTAACTCTTATAGAACATGGCCCGGGTGTTTCTATGTCTTTGTCTTGTCGGGTTTAGATTTGTTGAGAAGTGGAAGAATGGATCGGCCGTAACGTCGTTTTTACAACACAAATAACAAGAAGGAGTTAAATCGTCCGAAGAACCATTTGAATAGAACTTCCAGTATGTTTTGAAAGACGAAATTCACACTGTGTTTAGAACAAATTGACAGAAATGTTCTCAGAGCAATTCCTTCTATACAACTTGAGGTCAACCCGGAAACGTCTACCTCGGACATATGACACCGGAAGCGAAAGACGCGCGAACAACCCTCAACGCGATTTGTGACGGTGTTAGAGAATTTTTATTGAAAAAGAAAAAGAGAAATTAAAATGTTATTATGGGAATACTATACTTTTGCTATATAGAATGAAAATCTCATTTGTATATTGTCGTTTTCTTTTTCATTTTTCAAGAGAACCGTTGACTTTTCTTTACTTTATTCTGTTTCATACATTAAAAAGATATTCAATTGACAGCTATGGAATTTGTTATTAACCTTTGTGATTAGATTTTATTGTTTATTGAATAAAGAAAATTGCTCTCTTGTTTTTTCCTTGTTGGTTGCGTCGTACTGGTTCGCAATAGGTGTAATATATGATTGAAATAAACCCCATCGGACATTATTCCAGCTTATTACCTAGCAGAATCTTAAAATAGACACTTCAAAGATTAAGAAAAAAGATTACGGGATAAACAGTCGATATCTAGTGTATATATGAAAACATATCATCGGATTTCTCAATATCTTTTGCATTTATTTCTGTTTTGTCCTGAAACAGAGTCAAGACGTGTTTGAATCTTAATAATAACCATTTTTATGAATTTCCTGGGTCAGGATTGTATGGAATAGTGTGTTCATTTGTCTCTGTATGTTGTCTACATACATAAATTATTATCTTAGTAGAAGTTTCGAAACATCGGAAGTGAAAGACGTGAAAGTGAGTAAATCGGTTAAAATACATGCAGTGTCATCTCGAAAGAAGACAAACTGATTACCCCTAAACAAAGCTGAATTCTGACTATTTATCAATATTGGGCTGGCTCCAAAAGGGACTTTGATGGACTGTTTATTAACTGGACAACAATACTCTTCTTTTTGGTTGGTTTAGAAAATATGAATGATGAAATTCAAATCTTTCAAGCTTTTGCACAGAATTTATGCTCGAAATAAAAACAGAATTATGATGTCTGCTAACTGCTTTTCCAGGCCTCTTGCCTTTTTGAAGACAACCGCACAAGTGTTGAGAAGGGGCAGCACTTCAAAATCCTATATACCCTTTATTAAAATCTCCTAGATCGTCGATTGGAGTCTCTGTGGCAGGAACTACCCATCATGTTTCGTCTTCATCAGCGGTGCAAAGCAGTGTTCGTCCCCTCTACACACAGACTACACAAACACCCGCGTCCATTAACCATCCTATTTTCATCTGCTATAACGCTTTTAGTACGCCATACAATATTCGTCCACCCGTAAACGAGAGAGTCAATCGATTTTTATTGTATGTACATACCATATCGACTTAGAAATAGAATCCTCGGGTTCCCTATAACTCGCTCGGGCCGACTTTGTCCCTCCAAACCTCTGTGCTATGATTTGGGCTGAACCCTGACACCCCAGTGGCCATGTCAGCTGATCTGGGTAGAGCAACGGTTCCCAACCGAAAGGTAATTCCACCCTACCCACTCCCAGAGGAGGAATTTGGGTAGTCCATGGGGGGGATAAGGCTAGTAGGTAAAAAGATAAAAGTCCAGTCTAGAGAGATATGGGTTTTCTGCACTTCTATCTATCAAGTTGAAGGCTCGAGATAAGACCCACAAATCAAAGAACTAGTAACAAAAAAACAAGAACAGAGATCACATTGATGTATATATCAATTACGATAGCAAAATTCTTATTTCTTTGAAATAAATTGGAGTTTTCACTTGCTTTCTTTGCAAGAAACAAATACACAGCAGCAGCAGCAGCTGTACAATTATAAGATTAAACTAATTCTTAGTGTGAAGCTGTCTAATTATACGTAAAATAAAGTTATTATTTGAAATTATTCTTTGTTGGAACTTAATAAATGGAAAGGGGGGAATACTGATAACCTTATTGACAAAAGTGGGGAATGACTCGAAAAGGTTGGGAACCACTGGGGTAGAGACTCACAAATATTCGATATCGAAGCCAGGCCAAGACAGAGAGGGGGGTAAATCTGTACTAATGTATGTCTTTCATAAAAGCGAAGTGGTTTGAAGCGAACTTTGGACAAAAGGGGGATACCTGTATACACACGTATATACATATACACATATACGCATACACACACACACACATAT
>VCCN01003616.1:11809-27104 GCA_006491835.1 Architeuthis dux
CCCCCCCAGGCAATGCAGGTTTCTCCAGCTAGTAATATATATTGTCTCAGTACAGTGATCAATATTAATAAAATAGAGCTTACACACTTAATATTTCATAAGGAACTGTGTTGCAATAGGAGGCAGATTATAGATATCAGTACATACCCAAAAGTGTAAGGTCAAGCAAAGTTAATACTCTCGCAAATTTTGTATTTTCAAGTTCTTCCTGCCTTAAGTGTTTTCTCCTAAACAGCTTGGAAACATAAATTAAAAGTCCCATATTATCTGGAAAAAATGAAATAATATTAAACAAATAAAGACATTGTCTTAACAAAACAAAACAACAACCAAAAAACATTAACATTGTTTTTTTCCTTTCTTACTTATACTATAACCGAGATGCATCTATAGCAAGTTTGAATGTATAAAGTCATAACTATAGTTTTCAGTGAATATTGAACTGAGCGATGAAAGGCTTTTGAGATCAGTTCAATAATATTATGTCCTTTGCCAGGCATATAAACTTTCATTAATCAGCAACAAAAACCAACCACCCTCACAGAAAGAAGAAAATGGGGGGTGGGCGGGGGGATCTATCAGTCTTCTTTCCACTAAAAATAAAGGTGAGAACTTCCTTAATTTTTTTTTCATCTTGATGCTATTTCAATACTTTATGTACAACATATCAATCTTTACTTGTAATTTACATGACTAAATTATGTGGAATACCAAGAAGTTTAATCTATACAAAGGATATTAAACTATTCAATACTAGATATAGAGCAAAATATACCCCCCCCCCACACACACACACTTATACATAACAATTTGAGGAAAATAAATTAGCAGCTATCAACATTGAAATTTAGGGATATAATACAAATTAAGTAGACATGCAGTTGAACTGATGTTTGTAAGTGGCCAATAGAAATTCTTCTGGCAAAACGTTGAATTTAGCACAATCAACTGCATACCCCAAGCGTTGCTCAGCTAGTTTACAAAATATTTTCAAAATTGCTTACGGAAGCACAAAACAGAACAGAGTTGATTGCAACTGATCAAACATTAAAACCAAGTATTTATCTTTATCTACATTATAAAGTACTAAAGTTTATATGTTTGTACTCTACGATGTCAAGAATTACACATCACAGAACAGAAACAAAGGCCTGTTTGAAATCAGCAGGTCTCTAATTATGTACAGCATACATCTTTAGGTCGATTTTTGCAAATCAGGTTTTAAACGGGGTGTTCTATTTATACTAGATTGCTAATTTTGCTACACTGGACCCTCATTTTCCATTCATCATAGGAAAACTGTGAATTTCTCTTTATCTCATATAATTTTGGCAGTATCAGCAAGTCTCAAATTATGTAGGTCAAAATTTGCAAAAAAAGAATTGACAGTAGGTAAAGCTTAAAGACAACTCTCAATGGAGCCCGATGACAAAGACCCATTTTCTGTTGCATGTGTCAGCTTAGTGATCCTTGCAAGTCTCAAGTCTGGTAGAGACCAGGACTTTATTCCTACAAGTTTTTATGACCACCACCTTGGCAGGATGCAAGTCCACTGAAAGGATACCTCCACCCTAATCACACAGCTTAGAGTGTACTACTCAATTAGCTGCTGAGTACACAGAAAAATGTGTCCTGATGAAGAGTTTTCCACACTCTTTGCTCATACTGGGAATCAAACCCAGGACCTTCTGCATGTGAGGCAGATGTGCTAACCATTACACTCAACAAGCGGACAATTTTGAAGAGCTACTTATAGTTACAAAGCTGGAGCCGCAATAACGGAATTGTTTTTTGCAAACAAGAACATCTATCAGGACCTCCCCCAAGAACATATGTAAGCTTGTAATATTTGTCTTAAATATTCTTGAGACAGTACACAATTCCCTTGTCATTATTCAGTGATGTTTATTATTGTTAACAACAACGAATCTCGCATAAATGTAAGAGACACATTAATATTGTTAAGACTATTAGTAATGTTTTGGGTTAAATCTATATTTTGAAATAGAGAAACATTCCAATAGGGACCCTGGTACAGCCTTTTAGCAAGTTCGTTTTTGAAAATCAGCCCCAAACTATGTTGTTTTGGGGGATGGAGGGGAGGGGGTCAATTTACATTGAAAATTCATACTAAATTGGACATATCTTTTGTGCTCAGTTACTTTTAGCTGACACTTGACTGCTGCTGAAAAATATCTTATTTTCATACCGAGTAGGTACTTTGTATTGTTTTTAGAGAAGATGGGATAGTAAGAGGGAAAATAGTGGTTAGTTTAGAGAGGGGTTGAAAGAAAGAGGAAAATGTTTGGCGATTGTTACCTTTTCCGTGTTAAATCAAAACATGGATGGCGTAAACTATTTTTTTCAGTGGCGAAAGTACTATCGTGCTAATGAAAAGTTTGCTGCTTTCATTTGTTCCATAATTGACATATATAACCACAACCCTAAACATATTCTTTGTAGTTAAAATGCAATTTTAAATGGTCAAGTTATCTGCTTTCATTTGAAAAATAGATTCACAGATAAGATTTTAAAAGAGTGAAAAATCTGTGATTTCAATATTGGTGAAGAATAAAAAAAAGGCAGTTCTGAGGTCCCCAGACAAAAGACAAACATAGTGCATTGAAAGCTAACGCGAAAATGTTTTGAATTTAACATGGAAAAGGTAACAATCGCTAAAAGATTTTTCCAAGATCATAAAAAAAAAAACACACGATTAAACAGAACACCATAACATTTTCTGTGTGTACAAATGTGACACTGGAAAAGATTTTCAGCAAACTAGGTTTTGAAAATCAGTGGGGGTGGGTTAATTTACAATATTGTGTTAGCTTTTTTGTTTATTTTCCAAAGCAGTCCAAGATCTTAAACATTTAGTCTAGTTTATTTAAATCCATATGTAGTATTTAATATTTATTTATATTACTAGTTTTTTTATTTATTAATATTATTTGTAAGTTATTAATCATTTATATATATTTATCATGGTTACAACTGATAATCCAAATTCTCTTATTTCTTTTTATTTGTGCACCATTTTAACATTGAGTGAGCGAAAATGATACAATTTACAATTGGGACCACCTTCCATACATTGTGCCGAAAGAGCTTTTACTGTGTTACTTTTTACAGACACAAAAAATATTTTTACCCTTTTGTACCTCGATTTTGACAATGGTTAAAAGTTACGAGGACACAAAACGGAAGAATGCAAAAAAGGAGGAGCACCATCCAAATTTACTAAAACAGTAAACAACTTCAAGAACAAATACAATTACATAACACATATCAAAACTAAAAGAAAAGTATGGGCCTTGATCAATACCCAAGCTTTGCTCATTTCATTTCGCTTGGTTGGAGAATTAATTTTTATATTGAGATTGAGATTGAGATTGAGAGAGAGAGAGAGATTGAGAGATTGAGAGGCTCATATATTGGTGCAGGTGTTCTTGATTTGCTATTTGCCCTCCCCACCCCACACATGACACCTTGAGAAAAAATTCTTTCATCCTACTTACTTGGATAAAATTTAAAAAATCTTGCAATAGTGCTAAATACTCATTTAGTACACCTTCTCGAACACGATTAACTTTTTTCTTAAAAATCCTAACTCACCCTAAAAGTGTTCATGATAATCCTTACAATCAGTACACCTCTTCATTTATAGTATACTTGAAGATGACAATTTTTATAACATTCCATAAGTTTATACAACTAATAGGTCGATATCTCTGGAGGGTCAAATTTATAATACGGTATAATAGCCCTTTTGCACCACTTTAAAATTAGTTACATATCCTAGCAGTCAGATGTGAATGAACCGACTTCAGAATTCGGCCTTCACTACTTTCTAAGCTTTAGTTAAACCAACAAGTGTAATATACCTGAAGAGTAATTGAATAATTATCATTGAAGACTGGCATGCAGATTTAACAAGAGACACTTAAAAATTCTTCAGAGTTTATTGACAATTTATTGTGAACTTTAAACAAGATTAAGAGGACAAAATACACACGGACTGATTAGCTGTCATGTTTGAATGATGATTAGTTAGAACACCAAGATAAAGACCATAAGATCTATTGTTTAAATCTAAGCACAATTCTTCCTGGAAAAACCTGGTAAATTCTGATAAAATGAAGTCCTTCTTTATTACTGAATGTTTACATACTTCAGTTTTTGATCTTCAAAACAGATGCTACACTTTACTACTAACACTGTGCTAATCTCTCAAAAAAGTGCGCAAAGTTTAAATCTACTGATGAATTTATATAAAATTTCTCCAAATACCAATAATATTTTTGTGTATGTTAGTTATAATGAGTCATAGATAAAGTTAAATATTAGTTTTCTTTCCTTAATCTAACCGATTTCATTATACAAATCTATATTATAATTTGCAACGTATCCATCTGTCCATCTATCACACCATCTAAGGTAGACAACTCCTTAATTACCGAATTTATTTATGAAAGGTTGATTTTATGACATCTCTATAAATAACGAACTGAACAATTAATTCTGTTCTATATAATGGAAAAAAAGATTTTTTATATCAGATTTTTCTCCATTAGAGATTATGACCCAAAACTGCTTTATGCAATCAAATAATGACGATAAAGCCCAAGGCCAACCAGTGTATATCTAAGTTTTTCAGCTGTTTCAAGTTTAATACAAAATGAATTAACAATACCTTTCAAATTACTGTGTAAACATACTGACACAGACCACAGCTTTATGTATACTGTTAGCAAGGCAACAGGTATTAACTAGAACTATATAAAAATAAAAAATCTAAAAAAGTATAAAAAGGTTCCTGGCAGAAAACGGTTGAAATAGAGAGAGAGAGAGAGAGAGAGAGAGAGAGAGAGTGGAAATTAGTTGTTTATTAAGAACGTTAACTCTGAGATACACGATTTAAAAAAAAATTTTAATTTTTTTTTTATTCAAACCTTAAAATTCTTAAAAACATCTTTTCAGTAATTAGAACCTTTATATACCAATTTCATTCTAATCGGTTCAGCAGTTACAAATTTCAATATTTTTTGCATGTTGACATAATTATTTACATATAAAATGTAAACAAACAATTGGATCAGCCATAATTAACCATCCCCCAGGTAGAATCTCTCCACAAGCTTACATACAAAATTTAGCTTTAGTCAAAAACAGAATAAGATGTTAATGATATAAATTTGCCATTGAACAAAAAGAGAATACCAGTTTTGTAGTGACCTTAGTATTAAAAAAAAAAAAGCAAAGAAAACATTAAATTCACTAACCACAGATCCATTAATTGCACTTGCCATATATACATAATGGTTTTACTATTTTTACATACCCTCAAACAAGAGAGGAGAAAAAACATTTGACTGTCACAAGCTGCCATACTATCCATAGATCTATTAATGATTGTATTTGGAAGGAAAAAAAACCCACTATTCAATGGCAATAAATAAAACATTGGAATATACTTATAGTTTTTAACCAGTCACATCTTTATTGCTTTTTCATAGCTGGGTATTCAATATAAAGTAATGGACTCAGGCAGTGAAGAACAGCAAGGATTTTTTAAGTGCTTGAAAATTAAAAATAAATGCATTTTTCCATATGTACAGGGTGTGCTATAAAAATTTACTCATCATGTAATTATATCTCAAACTTTGAGGGAGTTGAAACAGAGCATCTCAAACATCTGTTCTTTCTATCTTTACAGTTTCATTAGTCTATTCCAAACGTGTATCAAACAGGGGGTCAAAGTGTGTACACAACCAAATTGTCGCCTTGAAAAAGGCTGGACTGAACAACAATTAAGTGATGAAAGAGCTGAATTTTTGCCGAAAGACCATTCATAACATCATGAAATATTTTAAGGAGACAGGCACAACCTTAAGCAAGCCAATCCCCGTCTGAAATCACTCGATCTGCACCAGAAGGGTCGTCGAAGCTGTGGAGAAGAGAGTGAGAAAAAATCCTCTCAAGAGCAAAACTATGAAAGAGCTGAAAATGTCTGAAAAGTCATTGAGGAAGACTGTGAAGGAGGACTGAAGACATAAAATGCAACGTCAACACTTGATTTCAGCAACCTCAAAGCAGAAGCAACTCGACTGAGGGAAGAAAATGTTGGAGAAAATTTAGAGGGCTGCTGATAAAGTCTTCATCTGGTCTTATGAGAAGGTTTCCACTGTCCTGGCTGAAATGAATTCCCAAAATGATAGGTTTTATGCAGCAGATGTTGGAGACCTTCCTGAAGGTAGCAGAGTCCATTTTCTGTCACCAGAATCCTGCTAAGGTGATTGTCCAGTCTGATGCAACTGCAGCCGCACTAAGTCTCCTTTGTTCATCATTGGAGAGGGCGTGAAGGTGAATAGCAAAGTTTATCTTCAAATGGTTGAAGAAAAGGTGTTACCTTGGGCCACTGAAGCCTTTAGAGCATATTACATCTTCGCCCAAGATGGTGCACCTGCTCACACATCAAATACCATTCAGACATGGTGCAGAGAGCATTTCAGTGGATTCATCCAGCCTCTTTCAAACCCGGACATTAATCCCATGGATTTCGCCATCTGGTCCATTTTGAAGAGTGATATTTTAAGTATCTCCTACAGCAGTGTTGCAGCTCTGACGCAAGCTCTTATCAAATCCTGGTTCAATTTAGATGAAGAAATGGTACAGCCTCCATGTAAATCACTTACCTCTCGTCTAAAGGCCATAATCAAGGCAACAGGTGATCATATTGAAAAATAGCTGTTTGTATTGACTCAGTATACAACAGTGGAATATGGGCGTTGTACTATACAAGTGGCTTAATTCATTTTTGAATAGATTGGAAAAACTGATGGCTAAATCTTTATGGGACACCCTGTAAATAATTGTTTTAAATGGATAAACCACAGGAAAATCTTAAATTTTTCTTCTGTAATAATAAATTATAATTACTAGATATCAGGAATGTTCTACAGAATTTCCAAAAATCCAAGAAATAGAAATATTCAAATTTAACATTTTAATTATACAACACTACAAATTTCATTTTCATAAGTAAGTTTAATTGCCCGAGTTCAGTTTTATTTCTAATACTATGCAAAAGTTGCTAATTTGTTTGTGGGTCTTTGTCTGTCTGTGTCTGCAATGAAGCATCATGGCCAAACAGGAATTCTTTCTACTTTATAGGGCGATTTCTTTTTTCCTTTTAGGGGTCAAAATGGAATGGAAATCTGTCAAAATTGAAGGGGAATTCTTTTTTCCACTTTAGGGTTCCAAATTGAAGGGGATCAAAATGGAGAGGGACTTCTTTCCACTTTGAGGGGGATTCTGCTTTCCACTCTTAGGGGTCAAAATCGGGGTGATTTTCTTTCCTCTTTTAGGGATTAAATTCGAGGGTTAACTTTGTTTTTCCCTTTTATGAAATGTCTATAAAATATCATTTGTTTTTCTGTGTTTTTATATTTGAAGCTCCCCCAGCCCCGAGGCAATGCCTTCTAATTATTTAATAAAATCTAACTCATTCTGAAATTCTTGTAATCATGCTACAAACTAGAGATAAAAATAAAATCAGTCAACAGAATAAGGTCACATGACCTGACTATAAACTGGTTTGGCTTTAGAGGGGTTACGAAGTACAAACATCCCATTATGCTCTTGACTTATTTAGGAAGTCTTAACTAGAACTATGGACTAGATTAGCAGCAAAGCACTTTGGTCAGAGAGACAGATAGGACAACTGAAAAATCAGATAGTGCACAAGTGGTTTCATGTTAATTATTAATTGAATATTGAGGGTTGTATATCTTTTTGTCAAGATTTGGAAAACAACTTTTGTTTGTGTGTATAATTAAAAGAGAAATTGTAGCTGGAGTGCAATATTAACTAGAAAGCACACTAAGCCATACACTAACACAATCAAAGATAAAAATTCTTCGATCCACTCCTAAATTAACTCACTTCTTCCTTAGCCCATGGCCCACCATTCCACAAAATTTAATTGAAATTCATTGAGAATTTTTGGCAATATTGTGACAGACTGAAGAAAAGATAGAAAAACATGGGGAATATATATACCAATAAAAATAGTAAAACCAATAAAGTTGCCTCAGGTGGAAAAAATACAAAATTAGGTTTGACACCTTAAAAAAAATTTTTTTTAAAGTTGTTGAGGTTTTTGCATTTTTGGCTGCCTTAGGACTGGATGGTAACATCAAAAATAGACAGTGAAATTTTTTTATTTGCATTTCTCCAGACCAGAATTTATGACGTCATCGTTTACAGTAATTTCTCATATTTATCACATGGTCGGGTGTATGTGGAAAAAAAAACAAAAAAAACAAAAAACAAACTACCTTACCCCACGTTTTTTTGTGGTATCAGGTGTGCTCATACTAAAAGTCTACCACAGTCTGGCTACTGGAAAGGTATATGTCACAGCGTGAATAACTTTAAGACACACGCCTTTGGTGGTTACCGGGGGACAATGGTCAAACAACTCCCACACGAGACAGGAATAAGGAATTTAATGTGGGGAAGGAAAAAAATGGTGTACGTAGAAACTGCAGAGGAGAAAACAACAGCACAGAATAAGTCAAGAAAAACAACACAACTTCTGGGGGTTTTTGGTGAAGCAATAATTGGTTTATATATAACAAAACAAGATTCTGGGGAGAGAAAAAGTCCAGTTGAGAAAAAAGGGTTTGTCTAACAGTACTTCCGTAAGGCAAAAGAGAAGAGAAAGAAATATCCTCAGAGAAAACTCGATCAACATCCGTAGAACTGACTTCTTTAATGGAAGTAAGTCTACAAAACAGGCAGGTCAAAACACTAACCGTTTTTATAATCAATGCCTTCTGTTCGCTATCCTCCAAGTTGTGCCACTTGCTTTGCTACTAATGTCTCCTTCATTTTCTTTTGTCCTACGTGCGCCAATTTTAAATATCATCCGAATGAGATTCCTTCAATGAAAGGGACGTAACTCCGATAAAGAACAACAGAGTTATCTCCCTTCCACTACATTTTCAAGATGGCATACAAGGGCCTTACTACAAACATACTTCATGAGTTACAGATATTTTCATACACACGATATAGACAAATTCCTGGATCCACCCCAAATTTAATCACTTCTTCCTTACCACAAAATTTCATTGAAATTCATTGAGAACTATTGGAGATATTGTGTGGGCAGACTTAAGTGAATCAAAAACAAATTCCTGGATCCGCCCCCAAATGTAATGTAATTACTAGCTGAAGTACCAGTTAAATATTTAAGGAGTAAAAAAAAGGACTAAAACTTTCAGATTTGTAAAAAATTGAAAACCCTCTGTTAGGGACAGAATTTAGAGACTAAAAATAGAAATTCTTCCCTAAATTGCAAACTAATGAAGTTATCACTCAAATCCAAGCTATTTATGATCTAAACCTTTTAAAAAATAAAGGTGCCCATAATTAAAAGAATAAAGGACTGTCAGGGATGGAATGCACAGAAAACAGATTTCGGAAAACTCATTGTATTTAAATTTTTCAATTTTCTCTGAATTTGCTGAACGAATTAATACCATGTACCCTTGTCAGGGACAGAACGTCACGGACGGAACAATGAAACAAAGCTACTTGTCCAGTGGACAAAAACATATACTTCATGAAACCAAACATCAATAACTCTACAGAGCATTTAAAAAATTAGAACTTTACAGATTTTCAGAAATTTTATCCAAAATATGCTTGGTCAACAAAAATAAATACATCCAAAATTGTCAGAGATGGAAAAAATGTTTGGTCCAATTTGTCACCTTAAAGTACAAAATTCTTAACACAAAATGACCCTTCAAGACTATGTCTGAAACAACTTCATTCCTGTCAAAACAAAGGAGTTTCAGAATTTTAAAAAACATTTTGAAAAGAACTGAAAACTAGACATTTCCGTCCCTGACAGATTCCATTTTTCATGCCTCACTTTCAGACGCCATATTTTTGGCAAAATTAATTTTTTTTCTAAATTTTGAATTGGAACACACAATTAGCAGTATTAACATTAGATTCAGTAAGTCAATTTTCATTTTTCTCACTTTTAGTTGACAGGTTTTCAATTTGAGCCCCCAGCAATTTTGACCCCATAAAGAATTATATATAAACATAAAATAAGATTAGTCCTGGTGCTGTAATAGAGCCCCATAGGAATTTTTGAGTTGACTAATGAAACCAATTGGACTTGCTCAAGGGACCTTCAGTGAGTAAGAATATCTTGGGTAGACATTCCAGATCAGTTGCAAAAAGATTTTAGTGTCATTTTTCATAATCATTAATTTTTGCTGTGGTGAACAGATTTGATGGAGAGAAAAATTTTCTGACTAGGGCCCCACTTCCATAATATTGAAAGAATGATGCACATCATAGGTAAGTAGGCACAAACCATTAATGGATCCAGTGTTAATGAATTGCAACAGTAGAGTGGGTTTTTTAGGCACAGTGTTAGTACAAAGACAGGTATGAAGAGGCATATTAATACATATACAAAGTGTGTAAATAAACCTAAAATGGAGGAAACAAAAATTAGAATGCCAATAGTAAAATGCCCCCATTAATAATTGTTCATTCTTTACTGATGGGGCTACAACAAATGTTGCACTAAAAGTATCTATAAAGGGCTGGGTTTATACTAATAAGAAAAATGGTAGTTAATTTGGTATGTCCGATATTAGAACAAAGATTATATTTTTAAAAATATTGGTATTCTCGGATGTGCCCGTCTTTTCACTTAATTCTCTTGCCGAGAGGAAATTTTTTCTAACACCAGTGGAGGTCTGTATTTGTAGTTTATTGCTGTGTCCTCTGGTTTTACTGCAGATGAAGTCAGCATTTTCTTATAAGGGAATTTTGAGCAATGAATGTCAGTATCCACTTCATGTATGTTGTTCCGGATTCTATAGACCTCTAGTAGGTCAGCATGTTTTCTTCTGTATTCAAGGGGTCTCTAGATTAAGTTTTAATCTTTCAGTGTAGGATATATCGCCCAATCTCCTCTGAACTCTTTCTATAGCATCTGAGATGTACTTCAGGTTAGGAGACCATATGCAAGAAGCAAACTCCAGATGGGGACGTACCAGAAATTTATACAGCAGTAGGAAGCTCTCCTCATCGATGAATTTAAATGAGTGTCTTATGTAGCCGAGTGTTTTATTTGCTGTATTCACTTTGTTTTGCATATGCGCAGTGAAGTTAAGTGAGTTGTCTATATAAATGCCAAGATCTTTCTCCACTGTAATTTCCTTCAGTGTGTGTTGTGTGCCGTCATCTTTAATCATGGTGTAGTTCCTTTTTTGTTATTTCTACCTAGGTGCATGATCTTGCATTTGTCAGGATGAAATTTCATCTGCATAGATTTGGCCCACCGTTGCAATGTGCTGGGGTCCTACACAAGTAAGTCTCCAGATTCATCAGAACACTGAGTGGATCTTTGTGTCATCAACAAACATACTTATGAGGGTACAGATATCCCTTGGCAGATAATTCACAAACAGCGAGAACAGTATTGGCCCCAGGATGGATCCCTGAGGGTTTCCACTGAATGGGAGGAAACAAGGTGGTTGAAGTTTTTCGGTATGTCAGCCGGTCGGTCAGTGCCGTTAATTGGTACTAGAGATGCACATCTAAAAAAATCTTTATGTTGCAGTAAACAAACACAAAACAAACACAAAATAACTTTGAAAATTAATTTAATTAATTTTAATTAAGGTAAGATAAAAGTAAATTTGTTGAAAAGTGTTAAACTTTTACAAGAATAGGGGGTAACTGAATCTTCTAGAAGGTCTGTTGTTATGCCATCCTCACCCAGGGCTTTACAGAGTTTCATAATGTAAACACTTTTCCTTGACCTACCTTAGCTAATGCTAAGTCTCCCACGAGTATTGTGTAGTTAGTCTTCATAAAACTCTTCGATCTCTTGGTCAGAACTTTTGGAGGTAGGTGTGTAGACCTGGATTACCTTTAGTGCGTATCTTTTGCTTAATCTAACTGTTATCCAAGCTATTCTGTCAAAACTATAACTCTGGTTTTATACCAATATTTCATAATCTCTCTATTTAAAATGAGAAGGAAACTCATTTGTTTTTTCCTCAACATCGGGTAGGATTTCTGTCTTGGTTTTTTTTTTTTTTTTAGTTGTATCCTGTTTACAACTTTCTTAGTAGTCAATCTTTACAATACCGATATTTTTTTCTGTGGCTGGCTGTGTATGTTATTGTAACCCAGCAAAACAGCACATGGTAGTCAGAATACTTTTAGCCCCACATCTTCAGAAGAATAAAACAAATCCAGGTGATTTTCAACTGTTACATTTTTGAGTAATTTCCCTTATTTATTTACAAATATTAATTCAATAGTGACTTGACATCAAGCTTAATGGACAGCAACAGCAAGTTTTTATAAGGATTAATATTCTTGTCATTCTCCCGAGGTCTTTTAACCATTAAGGTTTTTTTTATTAAATAAGATCAGTTTACAAAATTTATGGGATTGACATTTGCATAATAATTAGGGTGGCCAGACATCTGGCTTTATATTGGAAAGCGACACCTTTTATTAATTTGCCCTCCTTTTTGGGGTCGGACAAAAAAAAAAAAAGAAAGAAAGATTATATAAATTACCTAATATATGAAAGCTATCATAACCGTTTAAACTATTTTTATTATTATATGTAGTCATCAACACTGATGATCCACAGTGTAGAATCACGTTGTCAACATGTACAAGGCGGTCAGTATAGAACAATGGTTCCCCAACCTTTTCACTACCAAGGATGCCTTTTATTTAAATGAATTTGCCCACAGACCCCAGGCTTTTGAAAGGTCTGCCTACTCCCCCCAGCAGACACCAGGTTGGGAACTGATAGTCTAGAGCAGTTGTTCTCAAAGACTACACCCAAAGAAGTGGCTAGGTGTGCTCCAAGAAGTAGCTAGGTGCACCCCAAGGCAACTGAGGAGTAAATAAAATATACATATATAATAAAATAATGTGTAACTGTTAAACATGCAATTCCCCATCCAAAATTCACATATTACACATCCACAGATGTAAACATAAAAGTGCTTGATTTTCTCATTTTTATAATTGACTATTTAATTTTGGTCTACTTACTATTTCGTATTTTTTTTCTCCATTGACGTCTATTAAATGTGCTATTTTGGGCTTTAAATTTACTTTTTGAATTTAGGGAAACTTTATTTAAAAATACATTTGGCACTTCTGCATCTGCACAAGGCTATTCTTCTACCTGTCTTTAAAAACTGTCAATCTTTTTCGTAAAGTTTTTCCAGATAAAATTTGTTTATGAATTTGACTTATTATTTGCTGTAATCATGATTATAAATTATTATATTAATTAATAATAAATTTAAATATAAATAAATGCAATTTTGTGTGTCACTGAGTATTGCCACCCATCCCGTATAATAATATGATCGCTTCTCAGCCTTTTGTCCAAGATCAAAGTGTAGTATCTGTTCTTCAAAACCGCCATGGACTCGAAGTTCGGAGAAACACGGCCCTTCGGGGGTCCTCGTGGCATGCTCGGGTATCTTCGGATACCTGGGAGAAGTTGCACAGGATATCTTGGCTAGCTGGTCGAGAGGCGGTCACCCCATTAGCACACTCGGGATCCATCCTGAGGAGCTAGTGGACACATCCCGGTCCTCGTGTCATTTGTCTCAGTGACAGGGATTTGGGATTCTCCCTCCTAGATCTCTAGGCACGGGGACAGGAGATCCCCACCCCTCTGCACGTTCGCGTGCAGGCCGAACCCCACATTAAAAAGACTTCATGTCAAAATTTGTTGCTGTGGGGAGGTGAATAAATAAAGCTTCTTGGCCTTTTGGCTAAGATCAAAGTGTAGTATCTGTTCTTCGGAACCGCCATTTAATTTTTTAAAAAAAAAAATATTTAAATATATTTTATAAAAAAATGGTATTCACCATTTCTAAAATAATAAGTTAGGAGATGCCTGATTTACATTTTGTAAATCAGGCAAGCTTGTAATTTGGATGGACAAAAGAACTCAAGGTCGCACATGAATAGGCCAACGGGTGTTGTGTCATTGTCTGGGTGTAAAGGTCCAAATGTACATGTGATATTGGCGATGTCATCCGACAAAGTCATTTATGCCACCCATCGAAGAGGAGCCTTCAAATCTGACAGTGCAAAGGAATGGGTACTTGAAATGTTATCTTGTCTTCCTGGAGATAATGCGGTATCAGTTGTCTTTGTCTAGATTGTGTCAATGCTTATCAACATTCTACTTCATTCTTGTCACAGTAAGTTAGATGAATGTCCTGGGTTTATCGTTCTTTGACTTGGCCCTTATTTACCTCAGCTTAATCCTGTTGAAATACTGTGGTCAAAAATGAAAAGGATTGTGAAGCGAAACATGCGAGTACCGGCAGTCGCCGTTGATGACCAAAGAATGGCTTTTCTGGAGTCCAATATTTACCAAGCTCTTGCCGAAATCAGATCTCTGGGTTGTGTCAACGCTTATCAACATTCTACTTCATTCTTCCCTGCAGTTCTGAATGGTGAGAACTTGAACCCTGGAACATAATTGATTTGTAATGAACATTACCTTCATAAGACCTTCATGCATCTTAGTGGTTTTTGATAAAATCTATCGTAATGTCATATACATAGATATATTCGTTTGATTATAATTTTTATTTTATTTTAATAGATTTAATGATTCAATTTCTTTTATTTTTATTTGAATGACCTTTTTGTCTTTACACAAAAAGTAATGCCAGGATAAATACAGAATAATGTATAAGAATAGTACATAAAAGATTGCGAAGAATAAATTAGAAATTAATGAGGATTTATTCAGTTATTCTCATCATAGGCCGGGGGCCAGCAGGGTCTACTGTGCACCTCCCACCCCAAATGATCATATATTTAGGGTACCAAAATGTCCCTTAGGATGTCCTCTTTCAGAAAAAAGATGTTCCCAAGAAAAAAGTTGGGAAGAATTACTTCATTTGCATAAAACAAAATGGCTGCCAAGCACACACCAAAAAAAACAGAATATCATATCTCGTCTCCCAGTTGACATATCTGAGTACTTTAAAGGGCTAAATCATGGCTTTCAGACATGAGGAATTAAAAAATACACTTTATTTTACCATAAAATTATTAATTCTTAGGTATTTCAGTATTTTACAAGGAAATTTCAAGTATAATTTATAGGCCAAAGTGTATGGATTGTGGATTCAATTCATGAAGGAGATATATACATATCATCATCATCAGCCGTTATAAGTCCACT
>VCCN01003622.1:0-12699 GCA_006491835.1 Architeuthis dux
ATACACATATATATATATATATATATGTGTTTAAGTTATTAAAAAAATGTTTGCTAATTTTAGCATTAATGTTTATCATTAATATATTGGAAACATATTCTCACAAGGATTATTTACTAACAAAATGTGGGAACCTATTATTATTAAGAAAAAGAGGGCGAAAAAGAGATTCAAGAGACATGGAGAGGGTAAGTGAATAAATAAATAAAAAAGGGGGAAAGAAAAATCTTGCAAATCTTTCTTTACTCCATTTTTTTTCTTTCTGCCACAATTTGATATGTGAAAATAACACTCAAGAATTCACTCTTTAGTCTCTATGGATTTTCTTCCACATAGTTCCAGGACATTTTGTTACAACTGCTTTGGGCTGAACCAGTTTTTGTTATTGTAAGGTTATAAGATCAGCCTTGCTGTTGTTTCTGTTTATCTCTCTGTAATTTGAAACCATTTATTTCCAAATTTGAATTGGATTGAAGTATTTCAATCTTAGTTTTGACTCCAATTCCTTCCACACAAAAACAGGTTTTGTAACTTTCTGGAAAAAATATAAGCAGTGCCAAAGATCAGAGCAAGGCAACAAGTCTTTTGACTATAAGTAGCATGAAAAAAAAAAAATACTAAAATCTTATGGAATTGTATGGAAGAAGAAAGAATTCACTTAACTGCCATTGTTGTGACAATTCCAATAGCTGGCCAACCACTTTGGCTTATCATCATGTTTTTTAGCTTTTATAAATCAGATGATCATTTTCATTCCAAACATATTTTCAAGAATATCTACTAATCTTGGAAAAAATTGTAACATTTTAAAAATATATATTAAATTATTAAATATTTGAAGAAAATAGTATTTAAGACAAAAGATAAAAACCTTTGCATTATCTAAGATTTACAAATTGTTTGCTTACTGCTTGCTGTCCACTAAAATATTTTTCTTTGATATAAAATCTTAAAGCAACTTAAAAGTATTGATAACTTAATAAATTTTTTTTAACGAGTTTTACATTTAGTAACAAATTTTGTTTTACTTCATTTAGAAATGATTTTTCCGAAATAAAAACTTATTTGAACATAATAAAAAAAATTTTCGGCCAAAAATTATTTTTTCCAAAGGGAAGTAACCGAAATACTTCAAGGCTGTATTTTCATATGACAGACGGTCGTACAATGGTAAGGGTCCAGTCCAGCATTATAGTTACATCGTAAATAGAACACCTTGTAAAACATACAAATTATTTTTTTTCTTCAAAATTTCCAATTTAAAACGATGTATTTTTTCAAACAATGTTTAAAAAATAAAAAATGAATTCATAATGCAAAATCATAAAAAGTGACAATGTTTCATGTTATTTTAGTTAGCAAATACTGTTGAGTTTTTTTTCAATGTTTGTTATTATTTTTTCCCTTTTCCTTATAATACTGATCCAAGTCAAAAGGTTCTACAACTTCTAATGACCGAAATAGAAAGATTGTCAGGACTTTTTCAAGTTATTTTGTTTAAATGTATTTATTTATTTATCTATTAGAATGAAATTAACTTGTAAATATTAAGTTAAGAGTAAACAAAATGTATGGCCTAAATACAAAGGCAGCTTCTTTGTCTTCTTTTAAGCAGCTGCTGCTTGATCAGCCTATCTATGACTGAATTGAAACAACATTTTGATTGAATATAAGAAAATTCTTTTTTAGCAATAGAGTGGTAGGACTTTGGAATAGATTACCGGAATATGTAGTGCTATCAACAGATGCAAATGATTTTAAGAAGAATTATGATGTTTATTACACCACCGCAAAGGTTTAAGGCCCTAGATATTGTGTAAATATGATTGTTATGATGTGTGCTTGTATATTATATACAAATTGTATACTTTTTATTTTCACACTAAAATAAGATTAGTTCTATGGTATGTCACTGCCTGCTGAGCAGTATGTCGTTGTGGGTTCAAATCAGGTTAGTCTCTCGTTTTATATATTTGTTTATTTAGCGTGACAGAACAGACAAATCATCAAACCAACAAAATTAGTCGGGAGGGCTTTTATATAAGATTAGTAGAACAAAAAATAACAATGAGAACCGAAATTATGTACATATATTTAGATACTACCCGACTCCCATTAATAACATTTTTTACTCAATTTTCAGATAAATATGTACCTAAAACTTCATATACAAATAATTCAATAACATTTAACTTGTACTTCTTTTAAAGGAGGGATTAGTGTTATGACACACATTATGTTATTTCAATGTATATCAATTGCTTAATGAGAACTTCAATTAGTGATGCTTTATCTTGCATCAATCAGCATCATTCAATAGGGAGGCACTGTATATACACACACTGTGTACTTAAATCCTCCGAAAATAATACATTTGAGGGTGTATCACCAAGTCCATAGTGTAACATAATTTTTAGCTGAATTTTGATCTGAAATTTTCGCTAAATAATATTCATCTGTGATTAATGACGAAGCGTTGGGTTAAATGCATTGATAAGGAAGGAATTTATGTTGGAAACTAAATATTTGTTGTGTAAAACAAATACCTTTTTTATCATTTGGCTACAGACTTATTGATTAACTTATATAAATGTATATATAGTTTGTTAATATCAGAATAATATTCATAATATGAATATATCGTTTGTTAATAGCAGCTGAAATTTAATTAAACACTTGTATAATAATAAATAAATGTTAAAATGAAGTTTAAAAGAAAAGTATTCGTTGTTTATGTTTAAATGTTAAAAGCATTCAAAATGACCAGAAAGAGTGTTACAAAATTATAAGGTGATAAACATTATTTGTGCATACCTTCCTCTAACCCAATCAAAGAGAATTTTGGCACAATTACAAAAGATACATTAGGTGATGTCTATTATAACATTGGTAAAGATCTACTTCTGTTAACCAAGTCGAAAAAAAATAGAAACAATTTTCTTTCGACTGTAATTTTTTGTTCTTTTAATCCATTAGACCCTAGCAATCTTCCTAGAAGGTTTTACGACGGGGGTTCTATTTACAATGTAACTGTATGGCAAACAGGGCCGTTACTTTCAGTCCGTTATATGGAAGTGAGGCTTTGAAGCATATTGTTAACTAGGTTTCTTTGATATTTTAATGACAATTTCTCTGTGCTTTCAGTAAGCAAAAATCGTCATTAAAATAGAAGACTCACGAGGGAAGTAACTGAATACTTTGAAGCCTCACTTCCATACAATGGATGGAAAGTAACGGTCCCGTTTACCATACAATTTCCATTGTCTATTTCCATTATTCAATTATCTGGAGAACATATCTATACATGTAAAAGCCAAATATGCACATGAGTATGTTTGAGTGTCTGTTAGCTGAGATCCTACAACTCATAATGGACTGGTTCACATGAGATAGATTGTACAATGAATAATAGAATTAAACGGTGGAAAAATGAGACATGCCGTTCCCATAGCAATGTACACCAACCAAAGTCAACAGATAAACGGTGTCTGTCAATGCAACAATGTCAACTGCTTTCTCTTTCCTTTCAACTTCCTTTGATGTAGCCGACACAGTGAAGAAGCAATTGAGAGAGGAAAGGTAGTTTCTGGCCAAAAACTCGCAAATATGGCCAAATACAAATATTCTCAGCACACCAAAAAAGAAAAAAAAGAAGTCAAATGGCTCAAAATTTAAATATGACCAAAGGTCAGATTAAACAAATTTGGCCATCAACTTTATTTTGTAATAAAATAAGTTTCTTTCTATGACTTTTTTCATACCGCACAATGTCAGTTGAGACTTTCAAAAAACTTAAAATTAGGATACTTGAATTAATAACAAAATTTTACCTAATAAACTCACATTTGGTTCCGTATTGCTGATCCAGACATAAATAACCCCGTTATTTTTGACGGGTATAGGCTAGTTGGAATATAATGTGCTAAAAATGTTTACAGAATAAAAACTACATACAAGTAAAGAGAGGAGAAGTATGAGGTTTTTGTTTTTTCCAATTGATAAGTCTTATCTTGGCTATGAAAACATACTCCTTTATTTATTCTTCTGGGTATAAAAAGAAGGAGGAATGTATATCTAAAAGAATTCACTGTACAAATTGAAAAAGTTTCAAACATTGGTGATTATGCATAGACATAACAATCAAGCACTTTTATGTAAAGCTCATTTGGCCACAACATTAGTTTAAGGCCATAAGGTTCATGGTTAAATCCTCAAGAAAGAATCGGTTTTAAAGAGAAAATTCACAAGCCATAAAATGAGTCTTGTAAGCAAATCAACCCCAGCTATGAGTAAATAGAAGGGTAGTCCTTAGTCCTTAACTCTTTCTTCCCTAATAAAGCCTCTCGGCGTGATCATAAATTTCACTCATGCCCTGATCACACGTAGAGGCGTGATCTCATATTTGCATTATTTCCCGGGCAACAAAACAATATTACTAAAAAAAAAAACACATTTAAATTTAAATCATGACAATGCCAATCAATCAATAATAATACCTTTTTCAATGAACTTTTTCATGATTTTGTTTCACTGGACTTGGAAGTGATACATTGCAAATAATCACTGAAAATTTGGCTGTCAGGGAGGAAAGAGTTAAGGCAGTCCATCAAAGAGAAGGTAACTCTGACAGAAAGAACCTACAGCTAGACGGTGGCCATAGCTGGTCTAAAGGTTGAGGGTGTAGCTAGCAACTCCACCCGTAAAACCTACTTGCTGCTACTGAAACCGCAGCAGCAGTGGTTGTAGCCCTATCCTTCCCAAGGGATCTACAGGAATAAACAAAACAAGCACGTCAACAATTAGTTTAAACCAGGAAGATGAATCAATACTATAAGATTAAAAGAATTCAATGGCTTCTTTAGCTAAAAACATTGACAGTGAAAAAAATCACAACAAAACCAGACTTTAATTAATGTACAGAATATTGCCTGTGAGAAAGGATCCATTACAGCTTTTGTAGATAAAAATACAACTCATCTTTTTTTTCTTCTTTTAAGTTAGAAATAAACTTACGTTTTACTTTTGTAAACAATTAATATTAAATTTGAATAAGATATTCAAGTATAAGAATGATACCATAAAAAGGTGGACAATTGTTTTGTATACCATGAATTTTTCCAAGAACTTCAACACGGTTATTTTCTGCAAACTAGCATTCAACATATCCCCCAAAGGTGAACTCCATCAGGTATTAATTCAGACAAGTGGATTATCATTTATAATACTATCAACTAGCAAAAGAAATAAAACAAGAAACACATTAACCAAATTCCAGAAAAGAAAAACTTAAATAAAAAGGTAGTATGTGGCAGCCAGAAGTGGTTTTGCAATATAAACGTAAATAAGAAGATAGGTAAAAGCTAGTTTAAAAGATAGAGGGCTTTAGTGAAAACATTTCTGGAAAAGTTGACGGAAACAAAACAAAAAGGTGTAAAGATTAACATATTTCACAAAAGAAATGATAATCAAATATTCAGGGGTAAACACGTCAGGTGGTGGGTCTTTGGAGTCAATATAAACAACGTTAATAATGAAGGGAAAAATTGAAAGGTGATATACAGGTGTAAATAACTACTTCCAGAGTGTAGTATTTCACAAACACACACACACACACACTCTAATCAATACACATATAGAAAGTGTTTCTAGTTTCAATATTTGGAGAAACATTTGAGCAATGAAGATCATAGAATCAATTTTACTTACTCGGGAAGTGACTGGACGTATTTGGCCACGACTGGTCTTGCGTGGCCGTGTTCGGCCATCTTCAACCAGCATCATGCCTTCACTGTCACTGAGTTCATCATTGGAAGAACTTTCTTGATCATTAAACTCTTGGGGTTCATCATCATCAGAATCATTGTCAATATCTGGGGATCGATCTGAAAAAGCAATCAAAACAGTATCTTTAAATAAGTCACTCTTATTAGACAAGAGCAAAAACAACCATATCACTCTTAATATTTTCTAACTCTACATACATGAAGACCTATAACATCTTCTAAAATCATTGATTGTGTTCCTTACATAATTTTTAGCATAATAGCATTTTCTTTTTAAAATCTTTAAAAAACACAGATGAAGCTCATTTTCTGGGTATTAATCTAAACTCTAAAGTAGGGGTCGGCAAACTACGAACGTGGCTTCATTTCATCCAGCCCATGACGTTGCATACAAAAATCCTTTTCTTTATCTATCTTTGGTTAGTGAACAATAAAATGCAGAATCGAAAAATAGAGCAAAATTCTCCTTTTTGCAGTGGCCTCAAACAAATCAATGCTTTATAGCTAAAATTGTTATAACACTACGCATTCTTGCTGTTCTATTAATACAGGTGTTGCTACCTGTTATAATGTGGGTGTTGGGGTCCAAGAAAGCCAACCGTGTTATAATCAAGCCATGATGTGAGGTGGGTATTGGCAATACTCAAGGGTGGGCAATAGGTGAAAAACAGCAAACATTCTCAATCGTATAAAAACTAAGTGAGATTAAAAAAATAAACAATGGCATTCTTCTTTTTTTTAAAAATTGAATGAATGAATGAATGAATGAATGGCTTGGCTTTGCGAAAAAAGATTTTGGGGATGGTTTTCCACAGCATTTAGACAATAGACGGCGGGGCCAATGTGTGGAGTAAACCTCCAGCCTGAGCAATGTAGTTTTAAGGTGAAGTGCAACTTGCCCTGGGTCGACCCCACCCTTTAAACCCGAGGGTTACATGCTATGGGCCACCGGAGTGGCGCGGATAGGAGCAGAGCCCATATGTCGTAGGTTTCACAGAAGTGTCCTTCTCCTGACAGATGCCCGAGCTAGCTATGGGGGTCTGTCGCACCCTTGCAGGGATGTTCCGACATTAAGGCCAAATTGTGTTAGACAGAACGTGAACATCCCGTAGTTGGTAGAAGCCTGATCTGGCTATAGAGTTCTACCGACCCTTTGAAGGAGAATCAGAACAGAATGGCAGTCTGCAAATTTGATCACAGATTTTCATGATAGTGCGGCTGTCTGCAACTGTAGGTGCAGATCCTCATAACAGTACGTCTGTCTGCAACTTTCAGTATAGACCATGGACACTCCTACATTAGGCAGATGTGCGCTGACTATGGGGTTCTGCTGGCCCCGTCAGAGCAGTGACCTGACCGTATAGCACCCGGAGCAGATTCGAGCCCAGATCCAAATCAGGCCCTTACGAAAAAATATTTTTAAAAGATAAGTCGACTTCTACTTATTAGGTTTTAATAAGTTAAAGAAAGAGTCCACAATTCCTCTCCCGCCCGCCTGGTGTTAGACCCACCCCCCTTCTTCATTTGACCCGTTCTCCTCTGCCCAGATATTTATATGTATACCCCCAACCCCTGATTGTACTATTTACTACTCCAACATCAGCATATAAAGTTCAATCTTACTAGTAGCAAAATAAACATTATTCAAAATTGATAATAATGAGCTGGAAATGTTATTTTTCTTCTTTTAATATAAATTCCTGGATTTCTTTTTATACCCAACTAAAGAAAAGGCAAACAGAAAAGTCTTTTAAATGTAACTCTAGAAGAATTCTGATAACAGTTTCACTCCAATCTTGATTAGTATCATATTTGCAAAATATATATCTATTTAATAGTTACTTTTATTCTAAGATGATATTTTCTTTAATTGACATTTTGTATAGCTTGTTCTCTCAAAAGATGATAAAGAAGCCATTCAAGGAGGATTTATTCTGAAGTAGCTAATTAGTATAGTTATTCAAGAGAGGAAATGCATTTAACACTAAAGAGTTTTTCTGTAACAAAAACTGATGAATGAAAAGGTTAAATCTAGAATTCAGTGATTAGCAGAAAGTTGCTGCATTGAATCCAAAGATCAATTCCAGTGAGTAAACAGATTCCAGTTTCCATGGCAAAGGAATCAGAACCTCAGATAAACAGGATTCCCATTCATGAACCCAGGACAAACTATTCATGAATGGGCAGCCAAACACTGACATGTTATTTGAAAAGGTCAAATCTATTTTTATGTGAATCACAAATGAAATCACCAACATACCCCTTGGATTATTAGCAAAAGAAATATCAATGAACAAGAAAACAAATTTATTATCATCAGCATCATTTTAAAATTCTGATTAAGTGACATGGACAACTTTAAGATATATTAGCTTTTAAATGTAAATGCTCATACAAACACATAAAATTTATGTCAATACTTACACCCTACTACCAATTTCTCTATGACAGTTGGACATCACTTCTATTCTCAATAATGAGGAATAGAGAGCCATGTTCACCTCAACACTTACTTGTATAAATCAATTTTCAATATTGTAACACACCACTAGTGGCCCAAATTAATAAAAAAATTAGGATGGAGGTAAAAACTTGTCAAACTGTTTTCTTTTGATTTTCCTTTGAAAAATGTATGATAATGGTTATTTGTTCAGATGATAGTAACTATCATCTGAATAAATAACCATTTTTATCAAACATTTTTCAAAGAAAAATCAAAAGAAAAATCAAAAGAAAACAGTTTGACAAGTTTTTACCTCCATCCTAATTTTTTTAATTAATTTGGGCCACTAGTGGTGTGTTACAATACTGAAAATTGATTTATAAAAAAGACTACTAGGTCTCATATGTAAAACAACATAAATATGGCGCAGAAAGTGGAATTGCATCAAGCCTTTTAAAATTTAACCATTGAAGAAATAAATATATTATAGTAGTCATTGTCTTCTTTTAAGGGTAATGCAGAAATGTTGCTATAAATTATTCAAAGATATTTTCTATAGTTTGGAGAAGGGTCATTGATATTCAAAGGGTTCTTCGGACGATTGAGCTCCTTCTTGTTATTTGTGTTGTAAACACGTTTCGGCCAGACAAGAGTGCATTTCAACCTGAGGTGGCTTCCACTTCTCAACAGACCTAAACCCGACAAGACAAAGACACAGAAACACCCGGGCCCTGTGCTATAAGGTTTACCCCCTTTAAATATAACTTCTGTTTAACACATCACACTTGGATTTTACACCTGAAGAAGGATGAAAAATGTACCAGCCAAAACGTTGTGTTTACAACAAAAATAACAAGAAGGAGCTCAATCATCCAAAGAACTATTTGAACTTATTCAAAGTTTTTCAAAATAAATTCAAAGAAGTAATTGTTCTCAGAAACATTTTGTGAGTCATAAGAATAAATGACAATTTTCTAAAGAGAATAAGATCAACTCTTATCACGTTCATCTGAAGATCGAAATCTTGTGAAACCAATTGTACAGGTTGTAATGAACCAATAAATATTCTTCTACAATATTCGCTCTACTAACGTATTGAGCCTCCTTCGGTTGAAAACAGAGGTCTATTAAAAAAGTTATGCAGAAAAACTGACGCATAATAATAAATAAGTACTATAAAAACTTCCCTGAAACAGGTCCATGGAAAGACAGCTGATGATCCCTATATAAAGTGTGATCTATAGTAGCTAATTATAATATAACATTTACAGAAATAGTAGTTAATTCGAAATGAACAAACCAAAAGCTTTTCTCTTTTTTTACGTATAGATATATATAGACAATGCATTGATGAGGGGTGGATCAGGGCTGGTATATTGCATGCAGGGTCACAGACGTTTTTTGGAATGGGGATGGGAGATTTATTGTTGACTATTGGTGTTTTTTTAACAATTTTGAAACATATATGGGAAAACAAAAAAGTTTCTACAGACATTATATATATATGTTTGATTCTCGTACCAATTTAAAAAGTAAACACTGTCCAAAGAAGTACCAAATACGATTAAAACGAGTTGCCGATTGATAGTGAAGTGAATAAAAACATGCGAGTTGTAACTTTTATTGTTTTATTATGCTCAATTTAGCAGTTGTGATGGCCTTTGAATAATGGCCCTGGGCTATTATTTGGTCCATTTTTTCAACCCAAATTTGGCTGTTTTACCGCCCTGGGGCGATCTTACAGTAGATCCCTGTAATCTAAAAGGATATGTTTTTTGGCACCTTGACATTTACATAGTTCATGTAATATAATCTTTCAATTGCATATACAATAAGTAAGATTTTTGTCATCTTCACAAATCTGCAGAAAACAAAAGGTTTTATTGTCTATAAGTTTGAGACGAGTCATTAACATTCCAACTTTTGTTTGGACAATCATATCTCTTCTTCCCATCTTTGATCAGCACAAGAATGGATCAGCTGAAATGTTGTGTTATGTTGACAACATCAAAGATGGGAAGAAGAGATTTGATTGTCGGAACAAAATTTGAAAAGTTCTCATTGTACATATTTCTATTGACTTGGAAAAAGAAAAATAGGTTGTAATAAAGAAAGAATAATGATCTGACTGAGCTAGCTCTTAATTTCAACAGTGCATTCTATACATGGAAATGATAATTATAATGATATTTATAGTTATATTTGCCTGGAGCCGGTGTGAGCAACTGCTAAACAAGCGGCCTAAATCATAAATGTGAATAAAGAAAAGAACTCTGTGCAGGGCTCGAACCTGTGTCCACCCTGGAAGAAACCTTATACGCAGGTTCTTCTCTACCGACTGTGCTAACAAAGATCTCATGGTAGGCAGGAGTCTTTTAATCTTACACTTTGTTGGCTTCTCTACTCTCACGTTTGTATTTTAGGCACAAATATAATGTGGTTCTCTATGTCAACAGTATGAAATTAAATGATGGATAATTTTATATCCGGCAGAATATGATAATTATAATGACATTTATTAGTTGAGAACCTATATTTGCCTGGCGACTGCTAAACGTGCAGCCTAAACCATAAATGTGAATGAATGAGATCTTCGTTAGCTCAGATCCTGTGTATACGGTTGCTTCCAGGGTGGACCCCGGTTTGTTCCCTGCACATAGTTTGTTTCTTTATTCACATTTACGATTTCGACAGCTCGTTTAGCAGTCACTCACACCGGCGCTGGGCAAATATAGGTTCCCAACTAATAAATGTCATTACAATTATCATATTCTGTCGGATATAAAATTATCCATCATTTGATTTCATACATGGAAATGACAATACAGGTATACCTTGATTAGTGCAGTTAATTTGTTTCAAAATGTTCTGTACAGTTCAAAACCACACTGTTCAAGGTCTTATTATATTTTAATGTGCTTTTTCTTTTCCAGCTTATACTTATATTAATTTGTACAGCAATACCTTAACTGTGCTACATCAAAACCTGCAATATTCAAGGTATTCGTGTACTATCCATATCACCAATAAGTTACGGGAAAACTTGATGAAATAATGAATTTAATCTAATGAAGTTAGATGAATGGAAAGCCATATTAATTTTTGGAAGTTCCCCCCCGAACCCAGTCATTTACTCACTTTCCTCAATGGAGAAGTTCAGTCTGGGTGTCCCTGATGTAACATTCCAAATAGCCATGTCAATCACTTCATTCTTTCGTTAACTTCTAGTTTGTATCTAACAAACTTGTAACATGTGTAACCACCACTTAATTACATCCTTCTGTTTCCATTCATCTTAAATAGTAGTAGGTAGACAAAACAAACACGTGATGGCTTTGCAAGGAGATACCTCCTTAGCAGAGCTCAGTCAAAAGAAGAGAGATGAGAATAGCAATGGTCCTTTTTACTACTTATTATTTAGAACTACAACCATAACAGAAGAGGGACAAGCATTCCAAACACAAATAGAGTTACATAAAATTTGCTCCTAAACTGGTATTGTGAATGAGAACTATGACACAAGAATAAGTTTTCTATTTGAGCATTCTGGCATAATCTCATGTATGTGTGAAACAATGATTATGGGAGATATTTATACTTGTTTAGCATTGCACATTTTTCTATATGGAATATAATAATCATAAGGAAGTTAAAGCAAGTAGCTTTACATACAAAATGAAAATAAAATTACAACATAAAGTAATAATTCATTATTTGGGTGTTGCAGAGCTCACAGTTCATGATCTGGAAACTGATTTTAACATACATACATATATAATCTGTAGTTATCAAAATGCTACACAGTGGTGCAAAATAATTCAGTAGACCGTAGTTTTCCGAGAATGCTCGATACCTATGGTAGAGCTGATATATAAATGATTTTTTATTGATCCACAACGAATTGTACAATTGGTTTCACTTCAAGATTTTGAATAATCTTGAAATGAAACCAATTGTACAATTCGTTGTGGATTAATAAAAAAAATCATTTATACATACATGCATACATTTTGTTGTATTATAATGACTTTATGATTGATTTATTGTATGTAGGTGGTTTATTGTTGAATAACCACTTCTGAAGCCTACTTGTTCGTGTGGTTGATTTTCATCTAGAGTGCCTGTTAGTGAGTATTTTTATAGGGCAGTAGTTCTCCTTTCTTGTGGAGTAGGGTCACTATTCTTAGACTGAAGTTTTGAGGTACTTTTCTGTCTCGTATGCACTGTGTGAATAGCTGTGCTAGTCATTTGTGAAAGATTTCTCCTGCATCTTCTAGAAGGTCTGTTGTTATGACATCCTCGCCTGAATGCATAATACCAGCTATGACTTATGGATGCAAAACATGGATTCACAGAGAGCCAAGGAAAGAGCAATGCTAAGAGATAGAAAAAGATCAACATCAATCAGAGTGAAGGATATTATACAATTAGGCAACAAAAATGGAGATGGGCTGGATACTTAGCAAGAAGAGA
>VCCN01003625.1:231566-241814 GCA_006491835.1 Architeuthis dux
GAGAGAAAGAAAGAGTCGTCAGGGTATATTCACAAATCAATAGTGATAGAAAGAAAAGATAAATGGTTAGATTTGAAGCCTTTTGGGTATAAGGAACCTAAACATATCCAGAAAAGTGCCTCCATTTTTTTTTCGTAAGAGACCGATGAAAAGAAAATGCATAAGGCACTGCAGAAGCAAGATTAATATTCCACAAACTAATACGTGTATAAGGAGTATCGACCACTAAGCGAAAAAGGGAGATTCAATAAGAAAAGGGTTAATTACGTGATTGGAGCAGCGTTTATTTGAAACCGTACAAATCGATAGTTCGGTCTCTTCGGTGGCAAATCATGTCTAATCACATTGCAAATAAACGTAGGCACAGAATCGTTTTGGGGGTATTCACAAAGCCGTACCTAGAATGACCAACCATTATGTCAGGAGCAGATAATCACGTTTAGGAAACTAAGCGCTCGTGCAGATGAGGTACAAATTAGGACATCCGGGCTACCTAGGGCTGCAGTGATACGATTATTGATTGGATAATATTGATCCGCCGGTCATGTATGCAACAGAAGTTTTAAACGGGGAAACAACAGTCCTAAACTTAGTGGGTTTTTTACTCCTGTAGAAGAGGATAACCCCGATACGAATTGTATTGTAGGTAAAGTTTGGGGAGTCTGCTTATTCTGTATGATAAGAAATCAACAAAAAAGAAAAGAGGGGCCTCAAAACACATGGAGGAGAAAGACGAGGCAAAATGAACATGTGGACACTGACAGGGAGAGACAATGAATGTTAAGAGGACATTTATTTACTTATCATTCTATTTTTAAAAAATGTTATTTTGGTAAAAATGTATATAGGCTATAATTCAGTACAGTTAAAGATTACTGTACCTTTTGGTTTTCATTAGATTGATCATTGTCAAATATTATTATATTTGTTATTAGAATTTCTTCATCCTAATATCGGTTGGTGATCCTCGCAACTATTCTGATCGTCATTCGATGGCTATCAGTTAACCGTGCGGATCAGAAATAAAGAATAATCTCTAGGCGAGACTCGAATCTCAGTCAAATTGGAACATACACCTTTAAAAGATTAAACGAATTCTTTTTTTCTGTTATACATTGATTCATTCAAACGAGTTTTTGTTTTTTGTTTTTGTTTTTGTTTTTGTTTTATGACACGATGTTTCGGCTGATGTATCCTTCTGCCTTCCTAAAGTGTCTGCCGCATTAGCTAGACATCGGGGAATGTTGGATGCAACAATTTATTCAATCAGCGAGGTTATGCTTTTTTCGTTCTCATGCCTGTCACTACGTTGTCCTTTCTAGGGAATTCTCAGATCAATGTCAATGTGTCCTTATAATGCTGGGATAGTCTATGTTTCTGCACTGCCTGGTTCAGGGATTGAACTCACGACTTCCTTAGGAGCAGTTGAGTTTTAGCAAGGCTTTTATTCACAAGGCAGATGTTGATCGCTTTCATTTGAAATGGGTAACTTTATTGTTTTAAACTATGTGGGTAAACACCTTCCATGTGATAACTTTCTTACGTTTAATTACATCAATTTCTTCTAAAATAGGAATGTTAATTACAAATATGGGGTCTTTTTTGTTAGTCCACCATCAAAACCTGACGACTATAATGTTAAAGTACGGAAGCCTATACAAAAAGAAAAAAAAAAGATTATATTGAATTTCCTTTTATGCTAAGTCTTTTTGTTTTGGACTACCGGGAAAAAAGCTCCCAAATATGTAAAACCTGCTTGGCATGCAGAACATTGTCGATAGATGCTATAGATTCCTTTAACGAGATGTAGATGTTTAAGGCCTACGGCGTTTACATTATAGTAAATCCCCTTTCTTCGCGTCCAAGAACACCGACACGTGGATGTCAACAACTCCCTATGACGAGAGGTCCAACTCCTGTAGAATACTTAAATATAAAAGATGTTGTCTGGGCCTAAAGCATAAAAACGATCTCGGATTAAATTCACAATTCCATGCTAGCTGAGCTGTAGTGGATACATTTTGCATTTATTTTAGGCTGTCTGAAAGCTTTTAAATTTGGTTTCTATTTGAACGAAAGTCAAAACTAATTAATGTTGCTTTGCATAGAACTTTTCAAAATTTGGAATTTGATTCTTGGTGCATTAAAGAAATGCAGGCAGATTACGAATAGATTTACCAATTAATGCTGCCACTAGCATTCACGAAGAATACATCGAATTATTTAGGAAAGACACTTGACTCAGGTTACCAGATGTAGGACTAAGCGCTGATTTGTAAGATATGTTTTAAATAAAAATAACACATTTTATTATGATTATTAGAAACATTTTCAGCGAAGTTTAAGCTGCCACAATACAATCAAAAGCGATCTTTATTAATGACGTTAATTAAAAGTGAACGTTCTTAATGTCATCTGATGATAAAACCCGAACGAACCATTTGACCACATTGAAATTCAATAATTGTATCTGACGTGGCATATCGTCCATAGTCGGCTTTGAAAATGCCATTGCTGGGACAATGGTATCCGGCTCAAATTAAGCTGTCTTACCGCTCCAATGAATTTGCCTTAAACTCCCAAACCAATAAACTAACAGAGAAACGTGTTATATAATAAAAGGTTAAACATCCTTTGGACTTACTATTAGTCGTATTTTTAAAAAAATATACACGTATATAAATAAATAAGTACAATCAATAGTATTAACTCTTTTAAAACTCTTAGACAATGGAAATGTCAGATACTTAGGCAAACCGTGGGTGGGGGTAACATATCTGACCCCCACAGGTGTTGAAAGTCATAAACATGATATCGACCAAACCCCAAACTGCGGGTGTCGGGGACCGGAACAGACACACTAGGTGTTCAAAAGTCATAAACAGGATATTGATTAAACCCCGAGCTGCGTGTGATGGGCTGGAGAACCAGCGTAGGCGTTCGAACCCCAAGCTGCAGGTGGTGGGCTGGAAAACCAGCATAGGCGTTCGAACCCCGAGCTGCATGTGATCGGCTGGAAAACCGGCGTGGGCGTTCAAACTCCGAGATGCATGTGGTGGGCTGGGAAACCAGCGTGGGCGTCCGAACCCCACAAAAGCCACAGAGTTGCCCTCAGAAGGCAGATAGAGCACCTAGGCTTGTGGCGAAGACAAGATCAATTTCCGTGTTGTCAAGGGCCCGTATACCCTGCTGTCTAAGAAAAGCCTGTCGGCTCTCGTTATCTTTCTCCCACTCTTCATTCTCCGCCACTGAACGATGTATCTGATGCAATAAAATTATATTCTCCGGTGATCGTTTTTCTCGAAGTGCAAGATGTTCCTCCAGCAGACTCGTGGCTATACAACAGGATGGGACTTGATTTTACAGCATGAAGCTAGATAGATAGTATAGGAATGGCTCTAAATTCTTTAAAAAACGGCAGAATGAATAAGGTGTAGACGATAAGATGACGTCTTAAATGACGTCTTAAATGAAAGTACGACTTTCCTGGAAGGTTCACGTATATTGCAGCAATTACAAATGTCTTTTTGATGATGACGAAAACATTTGCGCAATTGATTAATGTGCCAATTAATGTTTGACAGCAACCATGTAAACACGGGAAAACAGCTATTTGTAATTGGATAGAGTGTATGGTGAACGCGCGAGGGAGAGCAAACATTTCTTATTGACATATTATGCGGTGTTTATATTAATATATGAGGTCTGTCCGAGAATTATCCAACCATTTAATATTAACGGGTAATAACTCACTGGCAATGGTGATTTAGTCCGCTTTAAAATACTTCCTTTGGGACCTTAGATACTTATCCCAGCGATCCTTTCGTGACCAATCCAAAGTCCTCTTTCAGGATCGTTAACAGCGGCCTCATCGTGTTCTCCTCAATCTGTTCCACGTTCTGAAATCTCCTGCTTTTCAAAAAGAAAAACTCTCCACTACACGTGAATGAGCCGACTCGGTCAATGCCACGGTTACGTAGTACACAAGCTCACTCAATGGCATCTCACTGCCAACTGTTCAATCGTACGAGAGAATGTCTGTTCATGTCAGCGCAGTAAAGTTCCCTATGTTCGGTTGCCAAGTTACGTCAAGTCGGGGCTATCGGCTTTAACTCATAAGAACCTACTGTGACACCGGTGTCACATACAATTTAATTGATCTTCACAGTCCCTTCCTTATACAATATTCTTGATACATTTTGTGAACACTAATTTAAACAAATGTAAACATAAAGAATAATGTGTAATTAATTAATACAATATAATTTGAAACAACTTTCTACAGGTACAGTTGCTTGTTGAGAAAATCTCTAATATGAGGCAGTCATATTTATTTTTATTCAGTTTGCAGATTTGCTGTGTTATAAAATATGTCTGAAAGATAAGTTGTTGTTAAATCTAACCAGCAATGTTATAAATACGATATATGTTGTGGAAATGCCTATAAAAAGGCAAATCAGTATTACTAAGCAAAAGAACTCTGTCAAGCCTATGCATTTTCAAATAATGAACAAATTCGCCCTAAATGCCCAATGAGACATACGTCACATTACAGATATCGATACTAAGATACATGTGTTCCATGTGGTCTGTTTTATATCCCACATAACATTCCTTCAAGTAGAAATGGGTCCGGGTTCTTATGGGTTAAAGATATTCGAATTGGCTGGATATTTATCAGACTGACCGTCGGCTGAAGTTGTTTATAATCACTTTGTTCTGTTTCCCCAGGGATTCCACTGTGGGCATGCCACATCGCTGTATTCCCCTGGAACTGATTATCGGTGGTCGAGCCGAGATAAAAGCCAAAATATCGAATGCTGATTGTCAAAGCAAGCAAGATATGTCCATTCTCTTTAATATACGAGCATGGTCAATAAGTCCGTAGCGTGATTAGTCATTAGCTAAATTCTGATCTGAAAGGTTCACTGTATAATGTTAGGTCTACATGATTAGGTTGGGTTAAGTGCATGGATAAGGAAGGAGATTATGTTGACGAATAGACATGCTTTTCATTGTTAGGCTACATACTTATAGATGCACCTACGGCGTCATTTGCTATACTAAGCAACACTTAGTGGATTTCGAAATATGGTGTGCAGAGAGATCATTAACACAAAGAAGGAAATGAACTGATTATCTAAGCTCTGCATTACCTGCGAAATAATTTAAATGTAGTACATTGTTTACAAGCTTTAAGAACAATTGTTCTCGTTTTACTCAATAAACCGAACGAACATCTCACACTACACAATACTTCTGAGTTAGGATGTTTGAGAGGTTGTTAAATTCAAGCTGAATACTCTATCCACTATAATTTTCCAATTGCAAGATTCTGGTGGTAGTTCCATTGTACAATTGGTGGACTGGTCAGAATCAATTTTGTATATTTATTGGGAATAGCCAGATTATGCGTCATTATGTCTCCCTAAATGATCACCAGTTACCCCAGAATCAATGATCACTCTAATTCTCTAGTAGTAAGTGTGCGCAAAGGTCTAGTGCATTTTCCCTGTGGCAAATGCGTGTATTGAATGCGTGTGCAAATATAAACTAGACATTGTTTCAATATAACTTTGGTACAGTCTATTTATTACCCATGGTTAATAAAACCGTAACGTCATGTTTTGATATAATAAAAGTAGTATTGCATTCTACAAAGTAACGTATTAAGTTGAAATGTTATTCTATACTTTGAACTACTTTGTTCAGTTTGTTGTTCCATTAAATAAAACATCAATGGGTATCCCCAATTGTTATATGGTGCAATGTCGAAATAGATTAATAGCAATACAACCCATCAATTCACAGATTTTTTTTTTATTAAAGTTGATGGAACTTGTTAAATCAAAACTCAGTTACAAAGTAGTATAGGTGTGATTAGTAATTACTACATTATTTTAGGCGACTAATCCTTTGCGCAAACACCAATTCCCTTTGTGCGCTGATTGCAAAATGTGTGTGCACGCGTACCCACACGTTGCTTAGTGTGAATTATGCCCAGAATCGTATCTCATATTATGTCGTTCGTCTCAAGCATTTTGTAACGGCAGTTGTGATATCGATATATCACAAGATACATGATGTTGAAAATATATATTTGTTGTGGAGATAATAGCCACAAATCGTTCCGGAAAGGCAGTTTAATACAAAACTTACACTTTAATATGATAATCTGAGATGTATCGGGGGAAAATCATTAGTGTCTGTGATGTGTCTCTCTAAAGGTTAAGAGTTGTAGAAGATCCAAGAGGTCTTATGAGTTTGATACACAGACCCAATTGATCCTGCATCACGCTTCACCATGTACGTTCCTCGGTCAATATAATGGTTTCGTTTCACCTTCTGTTGAGCAGCTCATCTTGGACCGCCCTGCATTTTCTCTGATCTGTTGGTGTCCATTTAACGGCTTGATTTACAGCTATTGTTGTGGGGAGGCCCAAGACATGCCCTTACCAACCATGGCCTCGTTTGCAAATGTTAGTTGACGCGGGGATTTGTTAGGATCTGCTCCTGACCTCTTTGTTTGAAGCCCAGTATTTTAGTTTGGAATCTATTATCAAAGGTGTCCAGCTTTTTCTCTTCGTTGGTCTCAATTTACCAGCTTTTGCAGCCATATAGCATCGTGAACATCACACTCGAATTATAGAACCTCAATTTGGTTATATGAGAAAACTTCGTGCTGCCCCATATGTTGTATACGCTGCCCCATATGTTGTATACCCTTTTACATGGGTCATCTCGTCGTTGGTTGCTCATTTGCGGAAGGAAAAGCTGAACTTGGATAGAAAGGAAGGACTCGAAAGTTCTTTATAAACATATCCGGATATATTTTTATTTCTTAAGTTACATTTCGTCGGCCGGAGAGTGAAGAGTGGGAGAGAGATATAAGGGTGCCGAGCGACCGTTCCTAACAAGGGAACTAGGTATTATGCCTTCCCGGCCTTATGCGGTCTGCCTCCCCGGTTGTCTCTGCTTTCGTGTCTGAGTCCTCTGTTCGGGTCTGAGTTTTCTCCGTCTCTTGAACTTCCGTCTTGGCTCTGAGCTTTATGGGGTTTTCGAACGCCCACGCTTGTGTGTTCAACATCCTGTTTTCGGGATGAACATTTCCTAAGGTGACTGGGGTCACTTCCACGTCCGCTGGAAATGGCCTCTGTGACAGTATATCATAACACATACTTTGCTCAGCAGGTTGAATGCTGTTGTTTCCTTTCCAATGAAGTTGATGGGTCACACCTTATACATTATGACGTATGATTGGAAAGGAGAGGTTGAGCAAGGGACGAGGTTTCCATATTTCAAGTATGGATCGAATAAGGAACAAGGTATTATTTAAGATTTCCAGCAATGCGAATGCAGCAGCCAACCGATCCACAGTGCTTATCTTTGCAAAGCCATATTGCTGAATATGTTACAATAACACACTCTACTTGTCTCTTCTTAAATAATGAAATATGTAGGGAAATAACAAATTACATTATCGAAGCCAGATTTCCGCAGTTACGTCCTGTCAATTTTGATTTTTCAAATCGTTCTTATCTACTTTCGTTCCAATCTCAACTATTTTAAAATCAGGAAGAAACAGAAGGAAACCAGATGCATAAACAACCATTAACAAAATACACACAAAACAAAATGCTTAATCGGCTTTCAATTTGGCGTTATGTAGTTAATTGTTATCCGCGATGATGAATTGTGGGGGCTATTTTGTTTTTACTATTTTTATTTCTGGATTTATTGTTGGCATAAATGTTTTGTTTCTGTTTTTGTTTCTTATCGTTTCAGTAGATTTTCAGACAAACGTTGTTCAGTTTTTTACCAGTTCTTTGTGAATATCCTCACATTTCCATGTTAACGCATTAAATGAGATTCTCGGATATCTGGGAGAAGTTGCACAGGATATCTTGGCCAGCTGGTCGTGGGGCGATCACCATTAGCATGCTCCGGACTCGTCCTGAGAAGCTTTTGGGTTCTGCACCCCTCCCCCTCCCTGTATCCCGGTCCTCGTGGCATTTGTCTCAGTGACAGAGATTTGGGATTCTCCCCCCTCAAGTCTCGAGTCACGGGGACATGGGATATCGCCCTACTGAATTCGGCACTAAATGACCCAGCAATCAATCCATCATTAAATGAGAATGACGGAAATATCCGTCATTGCTGTTCTATGGCTAACCCAATAAAATGTATGATTTATTGTGATGGCAACTCTATCTGTGATTCAGGACTTTTATCTCGCAATGGATAAGGGTTTCTATCTTGCAATGGATAACACCTTGCCACCTTCCAGAGTTAATGGGTTATATTAGTTTTTTTCTTTACGTTGTCGTTATTTGGAGATAGTTTGGTCTCATTCTATACGAGAAGTCTATATATATTATTCCTCACATTATTCGTAATAGGGTCTTCATCTTTGTTGTGTTTATCGCATCGTTTGATTTAAATCAGTTGACATTCTTCGGGTGTATGCCGCATTCGTCGGTCTGCAGTCTCTAGTCGATGTATACTAGTTTTCTATTTTATTTCCTGAAAATTAATAAGAGGTAAGAGTGCTGTTCTACTTCAGCGAACTTTCGGCAAGCATAATAATACAAATATTATTGCAAATGTTTTTTAAATCTAAAATCAGAGCTAGCACCCAGATACGACCATTGATTCCTTTACACATATCTTCAAGAATAGCTACCGTTTTAAAGTGCATCTTCCATTTCTGACGGACAAGTGTATTCATAGTACAAACTTTCTCAAGAAACTTAGCTACAGTCCTTGTTAATGTGCATTGCATGAAATAATTAGCCGACCCAATGAAAATATATAGCAAGCATAAGGGATAATTTGAGACCGAAAACTACCAATTAGATAGCTCACATTTCTCTTCGTGCCAGGCGATTCCAGATTACGGGTACGGATAAATAACAGTTCTTGCAGTAATTACTTGATTTATTTGATGGACATTTTATTCGCCTTTGCCATTCAGATGAACCAGCATTTATGGCGCATTATAAAAGACATATATACACTGAGATAGCGTGTTAATTTACAGAGTGGGCGATGTTAAAGTTTAGTCGGAGGTGGATAAGGTGAAGTACATTCGGAAAACTGCTCTCTTCCACTTATTTTAACATACGAGAAGCCAGCAACATCATTGCGTTTAGAATTTGGTGTTACTTTCTCAAGTTAATGGGAGGCAGACTAGCCGAGTCGTTAAAGCACGAAGAGTGGACTTGGTGGGCCGAGTTCAAACTCCGGCTGAGTCAGTGTGTGTTCATCATCATCATCACCATCATCATCATCATCATCATCATCATGTTAACGTCGTTGGACATAAACCTGCCCTAAGATTCGCCAGGTCTCTCTATCATGGGTGTCGCGGAACCAATACTTTATGAACGTGTCTAGTTCGTCACGCCATCTTATTTTTTGCCGGCCACGGTTTCACATATGATCTCTGAGGGTCCACGTTCTGAGTCTTGGTCTCCAGTGGTTGTCTGACATTCTTGCAACATGGCCAGCCCATTGACATTTGAGTTCTCTAATGGTTTATATGATATATTTGACCCCTGTTTGTTTTCCAATACAATGTGCTGTCTTGGGATCTCTCCATGTGATGTTGAGCATGATTCTCTCCTGTTCACTTCGCATTAAATACTCTTGGGAAAGGCATGGTTCCATCTCTCCCCCGACCCCCCAGCTATGGGCAAAATAGGGCAGGGTAAAGTGAGTGACGCAACATACGGGTGATTGTCGCCTCTATCTCACATATCGCAAACCAGAGCCGAAACAGAGAAACGTGACATGTGGAGCCTGGCCGAAGATGACTGAAGCGATTGCCAGCGTAAGGCACTCCTCTAGTTAAAAGGGAGAAGACACATAGACAGACGAATACAGTCGGAACAGATTATTTGATCGGATGCATTTTATAATGTTGGTTTTACTGATAAGACTGCTAGAGATTTAAGGAGACATTTTGCAATATGGCACACAGCGATAATTATTTGTGTTGGGAAGATAAATAATAATATTAATAATAATGATGATGAAAGAACAAATAAATTAAGAGCATCCGAGGATAATAAGAACTATATTAGAAACCAAATTGAACAAGAGCATTTTAACAAACTCAGACAGATAGATAGACAGGTCTGGTTAGTTACTAAATCACGCGACCAATGTCTTTTGGCAGCGGACCGTGTTGGGGAGATCAATTAAAACATTAGAAAAAATGGGGAATCAACGAAAAGGTTACTTATC
>VCCN01003625.1:623574-635099 GCA_006491835.1 Architeuthis dux
TTTTTTTTATCAATTATTATATTTGCTCATAAAGGTATACTTGCTATATTATAACACGATGAGATAAACTAATCGGTTCACAGATTTGCGCATCTTAATTTCGCCCTAACAGGAACGATCTAACAATCGATACTGGTTCCATTCAATTAGATGTTCGGATTAGAGTTAATCATGACAGAAAGAAAACCATTAGAACTCATCTCACACTAAGAATACTTGGGAATGTTCTCGGCTGAGTTGTATATTACCTACATTGATGATAATAATTGATATTTTTCAGGAGCCTTATGATGAAACTGGTTTAATACTGGGTTTTGTTGATCGACTCTATTTCGTAAATCTTCAGTCTACCACATTGAATTCTCGAGATGCACAATTATCCACAATAAGATGCACTTTTTTGTTTAAGAAATTACTTTTAAAAATCATTAAATGTCTACATTCTTTTGAAATGTGAAAAGAATATGTATAAATACTTTCTAGGCTTCTCTTTCTTTTCTGTCTCTTTTTATTTGTTTAATTACGTTCATTCTTTTTTATTTCCTTTTTATTTCTTTTCCCCAAATACCAACTTATTTTCCCTCTTTTTTTTACTTTATTGTTTCATTTTTTCTTTCTTTCTTTCTTTGTCTCCTTCTTTCTTTAATGACTTATTGGTGTTATTACTTATTTCTATGTGTTTCTCTACCTTTCACTGGGGTTAATTAATTACTTGTTTCTTTTTTTCCCGTCCCTTCCTTGTCTTTTAATTTAATCATTTCTTTCTCACTTTTTCTTCCATTTTCCCTTCTTTCTTCCGTCTTTCTTAACCCAGAAGAAACAGGACCCATTTCTACTTAAAGCAAAATTATGTGGGATATAAAACTGTCCAAATGGACCACGTTTCTTTTATATCAATTTATTCAAGAAATATGGTCAGATTATGTTAAATGTAATATTGGACATGTTATTAAAGCATTGGAATTGTTAAATTAGTTAAAACCTACCTTTTTAGTGACAAAACCAAGCTTTTTTAAAAAGGTGCTATTTTTCTTCCACGCGGAACCCAGGCAAATGACCCTATTTAAAATGGAATTCCGGGTAGGCAAACTGACCCACAGTCACGTGACTGCACCAGGATGTTCAGTACATGTCATTTAGTACACTCCATGAGTTAAAATCAAGGATGAATTTGTATAAGGGGTTGTGCAAATCATTTAAATTGTATGTGACACCGGTTTCACACTGGGTTCTTATGGGTTAATTCAATTAGTTATGTGCTTTACTTCTTTCTCCTTTTCTTTTGTCATTAATTACTTCTTTCCTTCTTTTCCCTAAGATTCTTCTTCGTTTTAATATTATTTCTTTGTGTCTCTCTTTCTTTGTTTCTCTCTTTCTTTGTTTCTCGATGTCCTTGTTTCTCTCTTTCTTTGTTTCTCTCTTTCTTTGTTTCTCGCTTTCCTTTTTTCTCTCTTTCTTTGTTTCTCTCTTTCTTTGTTTCTCGCTTTCCTTGTTTCTCTCTTTCTTTGTTTCTCTCTTTCTCGCTTTTAAATCTCCGTTTGTTTTTTCGTTTCTTTCGATTCTTCTCTCTTTTTTGGGGGGTTGAATTACTTCTTTCCTTCTTTTCCTTCAGATTTTTCTTCGTTTTAATTTTATTTCTTTGTTTCTCTCTTTCTTTGTTTCTCGCTTTCCTTGTTTCTCACTTTCTTTGTTTCTCTCTTTCTTTGTTTCTCGCTTTCCTTGTTTCTCTCTTTCTTTGTTTCTCGCGTTCCTTGTTTCTCACTTTCTTTTTTTCTCTCTTTCTCACTTTTGAATCTCCGTCTTTTTTTTTCGTTTCTTCCTTTTCTCCTGCTTTTCATTCTCTGTTCTCCTTTCGGTCCGATAATCTATATTGCGTCTGACATTTTTCAAAAACACTCAGAAAACAAACAACCATACAACTTTAAATATCAGAGATGATCGTTTTAAAAATGCGATATCAAAACATCGGGTTTTTACACTCCAGATCTAACAGCCGAATACTTTCAGAATCTTTGGCATATTTCTCACGCAAATCGGTAGATACGGCTATACAATCGCAAGCCATTAGGAACCGCTCCAGGGACAAAAACTACCGAAAGACGACCTCGCAAAATTGAACCGAATTAATCTGTTTGCGTAGAAGAACGAGAAAGGAAGGCAAGAGAAAGGAGGGGGGCACGCGCTACCAATTCGGCCTGAGAGAGGAACACTAACCACTCGCTAAACGTTAATCTCAATTGGTCGTCGCTGCGACCGCAAAACGGAAATAAACTAATCGGACAGATGTCCTGAAGGTTCACAGCCAATTTGCAAGTGATATTCTCCGTTTCTCCGATAGCAGACGACCAGATGAAGAGGAAAGTAATAAGCGAGAGGAGAGCCAAGCGCAGTGTTCGTTGAGAGTAGATGGCGGAAGGGAAAGTGGAAAACGTAAAAATAGGAGGAAGGAAAAAAAGGAAAAAAAGGAAGAAACGGAAAAAAAGAAACGAAAAAGTAAAAGATTCGAAAGAAATAAAAAAATAAAAAAATGAGGGAACAGAAAGAAAGAAGTAATCCTCCCCCCACACAAAAAAAATAATAAATGGAGGTAGAAGTAAATCTCAGAAGTAATTCAACTAAGAAAGAAGGAAGAAAGAAAGAAGAAAAAAAGAAGGAAGAAGAAAGTGGAAAACAAAAAATAAAAGGAGGAAGAAAAAAGGGAAAAAACGAAACGAGAAAGAAAAAGATTCGAAAGAAAGAAAAAAAGAAAGATTTGAGGGAAAAGAAAGAAAGAAGCAATTAACACTCTGAGTAAATCTCAGAAGTAATTAAAAGAAGGAAGAAAAAAAGAAATAAGAAAGAAAGAAGGAAGAAGGAAGAAGGAAGAAGGAAGATGTAATTAAATTAAACGTTTGACGGGGGTATGGAGTGCAAAAGGTTCTAGCAAATACAAAGAGTGAGAAAAGAGCAAGTAAAAACCGTTCTGTCAATGAGGGTATCAGGAGAATGTGTTCCTTGAAGGCGAAACAGGGTGAATTACAGAGAGTTAGAAATAATTGAAAAGCGTCAGAGAAATATTTGGAAAAAGAAGACAGGAAATCGATGGAAATAAGCAGAGGGGTTAATATATATGAAAGAGAGAATGGTTGCATAAACGAGTTAAGAGAAGATCAAAGGAGGAAGCAGAGGCGGTGCGTGGGTCTCGCAGACCCCGCAACTGCAGGGGGCCCGGAGTTCTGGGGGAAATGTATCCGAGGAACCCTGAAAAATCATAAAATAAATAAATAACCTAAGATCTAAAAACAATCTTAAAAATCTAAAGAAATTATTTTTTTAACTCATAAGAACCCGGACCCATTTCTACTTGAAGGAACATTATGTGTGATTCTGAGTAGACAAATTGACACACGGTAACGTGACTGCACCAGGATGCTCATTAGATGTCACTTAGTACACTTCATGAGTTAAAATCAAGGATAATATATATTATATAAGAAACTGTGCAGATCAATTAAATTGTATGTGACACCGGTATCACAGTGGGTTCTTATGGGTTAAATAATCTAAAATACAATTGGAGTTGGACATAGCGGCGCCAAGGTAGAAAGGCAAATACATTTTAGAGGGGGTGGATCTTTTAAAAGAGAGTAGAAATTAATTCAAAAGAAAAGGAGAATGTTACAAAAAATAAGAGAGGAAGGAAAAGATATTTGATGAAGAAAGGCAAAAAGAAGTTTAAAGAGAAAAAAGGAAGAGAATTAAGGAATGTTGAAAGAGAGTGGGGGATCGGGAATAAAAGAGAAATTGGGAGTGCTACCCAATATTTCCGCGGACGCGGACCGAATATAGTATGGACTTTTGCCGCTACACCTTGTGAGCAGTACCATTATGGGATAGTCTGAAAGCAGCAAGCAGTGGAACTAATACTAACATGAAAAGGGAAAGAAAGAACATTATTTTGAATGCGACATAAGTCTGGAAAGAGAACATCAATGCGAGCAAGGAATCCGGAAAGATATTTTGAATGCGAGATAAGTCTGGAAAGAGAACATCAATGCGAGAAAGGAATCCGGAAATATATTTTGAATGCGAGATAAGTCTGAAAAGAGAACATCAATGCGAGAAAGGAATCCGGAAAGATATTTTGAATGCTAGATAAGTCTGGAAAGAGAACATCAATGCGAGAAAGGAATCCGGAAAGATATTTTGAATGCGAGATAAGTCTGGAAAGAGAACATCAATGCGAGAAAGGAATCCGGAAAGATATTTTGAATGCGAGATAAGTCTGGAAAGAGAACATCAATGCGAGAAAGGAATCCGGAAAGATATTTTGAATGCGAGATAAGTCTGGAAAGAGAACATCAATGCGAGAAAGGAATCCGTAAAGAAAACATGGAGGAGAGCGATCTGGAAAGGAATCTTGAATGAAACGGATCTTGAATGGGAGAAAGAATTCAGGAAAGAAATCGTGCATAGTGTAAAGAAATCTGGAAAGAAATGCTTGAAGGGGGAAAGGACTCTAGAAAGAAATCTAGAATTGGATTACAAAATCTGGAACGAAATCTAGAATTGTATTTTCTTTTTAAATCTGCAATGAAAACTTGAATGCGAGGTATGAATCTGAAAAAAATCAGACATCTCTGCGAGAAATGAATCTGGAAAAATCTTGAATGTGAGAAAGGAGTCCAGAAGGAAATATTGTATGGCGTGAAGGAATCTGAAAATAAATTTTGAATGGAGGAAATAATCTGGGAAACAGTCTTGAATGAGAGAAAGATCTTCATAGGAGAAAAGAATCTGAAAATGGGGAAAGGATTGTTGAAAACATTTTTGCAGGGGGGGGTGGAATAATAATAACACGTTTTTCTTTGGTGACCGGGCAAACATTGTCACCTCTAGGTTCGAAGGTTTTCACTAATCCACTGTATTAATTTAATACAGATAGTGCACCCCCCAATCCGATTTATTCCTGGCTTCACAGAATTCTTTTTTTTAAAATCCAATAACTTCGAAGACCACATAAAGCAGTATTTTGCTGAGAAAGATTAAACTTTCTGGCAGGTTGGAATTATGAAGTTGTCTGAAAGATGGCAGAAGATAATGGAAAAAAGATGAACTTAATAAAAATGTAGGAACCTTTTGGCCATTCCAATAGAAAATAACGTCTCTGTGACAAGTACAGGGGATGTGTGAAGGAAGTAAAGAGCCACTGTTGAGACGTTTTTCCATAACCAAGATTTTAATTAGCTTTATATATGTTATGGTAAGATTGTGCCATTAGTGTTTTCGTGAAATGTCTAGGAATATTCTGAAATCCCTGAACATTTCAGTAATTTCGGGAAATCCCAGTTTCATAATCAGTGTAGTAATGGTTGACAAGCTTGTGATGCTGACTATTGCTACTGTAATGAGTTCGATATGCACTGGGGGCCCCATTCCTACACTGTGTGCCCCTTTTGTCAGACTAAGCTAAACTTTGTAAATCAAGTATATTCTGCTTCAATATTAACAGTGTATATACAGCTTAGTTTGACACGGGGCCACAATAGCAGGACACCCAGTGAAGATCGAACTCATTACAGTAGCAATTGACAGCATCACAAGCTTGTTAAACATTATTAGAAATTTCTGAAATCTTTATGAATTTCACAAAATCCATAGGGATTACATGTAATTTCACGAAATCAATAGGAATCTCACGAAATCATTATAACCTTTTTTACAATCTTACTGTAACATATATAGCATCTATACCTTACCATTTAGCAACACTGTAAATCCTGACAAAATCGAGTCTGGTTTGGTTTCAGGTTAAGGAATGCTGATAGTGGGGAAATAACGTACGGGATATTTATTGTATTAAGAGAGACCTCAGGTCTTGATGGATGCTTATGAGATAAGTGGACTTGCGCGCTTATTGCCACGGGCACTACCGTAGAGATTGTTGTATTTCCTGCCAAACGTGTGATTAAATTGGTAGAAGAGTTTACTCTGCATAAGCCGACTTGTTATGTCCACTTATGAATGCCGATGAACTGGACATTGGTCCTCAGTTATTATTCGCCAAAGTTCAGGGAATACGTCATGCCCCGACTCCTGTTGTACATTACCTGACGGAATATATTCGATGGAATCAGGACTGTGCTGTCCATTAGGCGAACCCGGCGGTCGCCTAGGGCGAAAAGGTCATAGGGACGCACTCCAAACTGAAAGATATAATCAAGAGAATACTACTGGGGACGCTAATTTTAACTCTCACACACGCCTACGGTGCATGAAACACTTGGATGGAATATATATGATTCTTTAATTGATTTTAATGTAGATAGTTTCGCCCAGTCTGGCAGTCCTGGCACAAGGCCACGTAAATGGAGTTTTGATCACAACGTGTTCTGATTATGCACTACTATGGGAATTAATGACAAAGTAGTTTTGAGTGAAACTCAAACATATATTATACTTGGGGAGCTTCCTATATCATGTAGCGTTCACTCACTGTTGTATCGTGGGATGAAGATCCTGAACTTGGCGAGAAAGGAAGAAGGACTCGAAAGTTGTTTATAAAGATATGTGAACATTTTGTCGGCCGGAGAATGAAGAATGGGAGGGTGATAAAGAGAACCGTCTGTCTGTCCCCAACATGGACACCGGTATCGTGCCTCCCGGCCCGGCTGCTGCCTGCTTGTTTCTGCTGGGTCTCTGTTCTGAGTCTGTCTCCGTCTCTGAGCTCCCTCCGTCTCGGCTCTGAGCTTCATGGGGTTTCGAACGCCCACGCCGGTGTGTCATTTCCTGCTTTCGGACACCCACGCATATGCATCTTTCCCGAGGTCACCGGTGTCACTTCCGCTTCCGCACAGGTGTTGGCCCGGAAACGACATAACATCACACCGCGCCATAATGATAACTACCTAGAATTAGTATTAGTAGTCAGAAAATACAATGGTGACACTCTGGGAATACCACGTGCTGTAAGCAGTGGGGATCGTGTAGAGACCCTCCCGAGGCAATCCCGTTAATCCTCCTAAGGAGGAGACCGATCTCTACACTAAGCTCACTAACGCAAGCAGACTAGCCCCCTACCCTTCCCAAGCCGCCCTGAATCCTCTGACTAGCCTGGCTGCGAGCTGCAAGAAATGGACGAATAAATTAGCAGTAGTAGTAGTAGTTTTAAGTTTTCTGATGGTCTGAAATTGAGTCTTCTTTTCATTATTTCACACGTTTGTGATAAAAGCCGACAAAGAGACGAAGATTACCTATCAAAAATGTGTGGAACAATGGCGTAATTTTTCTTTTTCTTTTATCGATAGGAACAAAGGAAAGCATTTCACAATTATTATTAGAGCACTCTTAAAACTGTCTGGCTCAAACTCGCGTCAATATTCCATCAACGTTATTAACTGCCGAACAAGTAATGCGCCTTCAGATATTTCACAAAGAAAAATATTTAGATAGACAATTTATATTTATCAATGGAAAATGAGAGGTGTTCGGTGGCTGAGTGGCTAACGGCACGGGGAATGGACTTAGTGAAACAGTGTGTGTTCACTTCGCACTAATACCTCTAGGAAAGGCATGAATCTCTTCCAGCTATGTGTACTAATAGTACCGGCTGTATATCTTCTCACCGATGTGTGCGAGACGTCTCGTTCCAGGACTGCAGATCTACGAGAGGGAACATTCTGTGGAGGGAAATAAGTTCGGAGAAAAGGGTCTCTCCACTCACGTGGGAGAGAGAGAGAGAGAGAGAGAGACAAGCAGCTAATAGTGGTTCCATTTTAGAATCTGCGGTTTGCTTTATTCCCGTCGATATAGCTTCGATTCCGGGTCGCTTCGCCGATCACTTTGAGGCATCGAATTCTGCTTCAGTTACTATTCTAAACGAGTGGTCACTTTGCTAAATCACTACCAGTGATGGTAGTAATTAAAAAATCCAGGCTTCTACCTCCTCTCTCCCCCTCACCCCTAATGGGCCGGGGGCCAATCCCTCTCTCGTCCGACCCGTCGCTCTTGGGATTCAGATCCAACTGATTCTTGCATCGACGTCCTAAAAAGAACCGACGAAGCTCATTGGTCGGACGTATTCCCTTTGTTCTGACTTTGTCTGCCGTTTGACCTACTTTCCTAGCCCCGGTAATATGATATGCCTGTTGGTCACGTACGCCCCAAAACGCGCGAACACAGAGTGCATTACATTACAGTCACCTCACGTCTCTTGTCGCCTCTCAGTCTATTTCACATATTTCAAACTGGCCGAGTAAGTAGCAATGCGATATGTTGAGCCCAAGCAGAAATGGATGAAGCCGTAGCCATCATGGCGGCACTACTTTACTTAATGGACAATAATGGCTTTGCGTAATGAAGTCATTTGGTTCATTTCGAATCGTGTCCCTGTTTTGATGAGAAATAGCATTTCAGTAGACCTTCACCAATCCGACAGAATTGGAATCTGAGGAGTGCCGGATTAGTAAAAATGCCGAATCACAGAAGGATTACCTCTAAACAACAACACGACGTACCTTTAAAATATCATTTAAATCAATAAGTTAGATAAGGGAACAGAAAAATTAAATCTAGTTCTAGTTATTCATGAAACACTCGTTTGTTCTTTCACCATATCTTCAGACAGTTCAACACCTTCACTTACCCGAAGCTTAAACCACGTTTATAAGAGCAGAACTTCTTCCTTTCATAGTTTTTCTCGAACACATCTGTTTATTTTGTTGTATAGTGGGATGAAGATCCTGAAGTTTATAAAAATATGAGGAAATATTTTTATTTCATAAGAATACATTTTGTCCGTCGGAGAACGAAGAGTGGGAGAGAGATAAGGGGTGCCCGAGATCGTTCCCAACAGGGGACCCGGCCTTGTGCCTTCCGGTCCGGCTGCTGCCTGTCTCTGCTTGTCTCTGTTTTCGGCTCTCTCAGCTTCTCATCAGGGTGTCCGGTGTCTTTCTGTCATGGGGTTTCAAACGCCCACGCTGATGTGTTATTTCCTATTTCAACATCCTGTTTTTGGACACCCACGCATATGCATCTTTCCTAAGGTCACCGGGGCCACTCCCACGTACGCCCAGGTGTTAGCCCGGAAATGACCTCCCGTGGCAGTATATCATAACAATTTGAGCCACTATCAGCAAACAAAAATCGTACACTGTTGAAAGGTCAATGATGTAACAATCACACAAGGTTTTCACCGATCCTACACTGTCCAGTTTTTTCAAGAGTTCAAACTTATATTTAATTGATACTGTGCAGTGTTTTCGCTTCACAGCACGGGATGCACTTCTTGTATTCACTTGAACCGTAACTTGGGTTAAATAAGAGCAAATGATATTAATGAATGCAGGAAGATAAGCAGGAATCGTTTGCCTGGGTTTGCAAGAGCGTGTTAACAGGTGCACAGATCTAGATCAATCAAAACAATGCGCAGCGGGATGGAATTACACTGGCCAGGGACATTTTAAAACAGTGCCGAATTAGAGAAAGAACCGGATTACAGATAGACAGATTAGAGGAGGTATTATGTCAAAGTAATTAAGAAAGTCGTTGTTGCTAGATGACACTTCAAACAACGATTAAACAGTATCATTTTCTGCACGGTTTTAACTTGGGTCGACAGGTCAGCTAATTGAGGTCGAAGCAGATTAACCCTGATGACTGTCATACACTCAAAAGGTTGCGACCCAAACCAGTAAACAGGATCTCTAGAACAGAGATTCCAAACGTGAGCAGTTAGTATCCAGGGGAGGCGCTGGATATTCGAACATGTTAATAATTCAAGGCAATCGTAACTCAATGCGCTGATGCATGGTCACAATGATAGGAAGTGACATCTAACTGGCACATCACGAATCACTCTGTCCAGTTTGAACTTCACGGTTTAAGACAAGGCTTACATTCTGGAACTTTCCATTTAGAGATCGACCCACTTGTTCCTGGACAGACTCCAGAAAACAGGGGGCGTTCTGCCAATTAGCACAGGTAGGGAGTGCCCCATACTAACCCGCCCCTCATGTTTGTTTAGTTTCTTTCTTTTGGGGGATGTTTTGCCCCCTCCCTATCATCAACATCAAATTGTATATAAAATCACGGGTTTTAAATAGCTTAAGTCCCACAGAGTAATTGTGGTATTATAGTGAATGGAAGAAATTGGAAAGAGAAGGATGAATTCTTATGGTGAAAGGATTATTGTAAGGAAACATGAAACTAGTTAAGAGTAAGATAGACAACTGACGACCCCCCCCCAAACGGCCTTGTGCCTCATTTTATGTATCACTACATACAATAAAAAAAGTTGATCGTTCTAGAACTGTGTCAAACATTCTCTTACATAGTAGATGCATATAAATAACTGCAGATTCTCCGCAGCCTCATTGAAGATTGAATCTACTGAATGGTGGGGTGATCAAGCTATTTAGTTAAATTAATTGTTTAAATAAAAATAATAAGGTAATAATTAAGTTAATAATATATATTAAAACGTTTATTTCAATTAGGTATTTTTAGGTTGTAGTCCTTGTCTTCGTAGAAATGGACGCCGTGAAAAAACCCTTATAGTCTAAGGGCTCCGTGATTCTAAAAAGTTTGTAAACCACTGCTCTAATAGATAAAAGGTCTTAAATCAATTTACAGGTCATTTAAGCAACAAGTCATTCTATAAAGCTCTATTATTAACTATGTAACGTATATACTCGTGAAATATACGCACTCGTACATAATACGCACCCCTAATTATGGGCTATGAAATCCTGGAAAGAAAATATATCTCGTGTATAATACGTACTGACTTTTCAGAATCTGTAGTGGTTAATCTTAACCTTTGTTCAACTTTTTACCAGGTTCGTATCGACTCCCGAATATGGCCACAGACTAGACTGGGCGAAAGAAGGAGTTACATTTAGTTCTCGTGTATAATACGCACCCATAATTTTTAGGTTTACACATTTTGAAAAAGGTGCGTATAATACACGAATATAATAAGTCGAACGATAATTTGATAAAATGAGACAATGTGTCCGCGTCGCAAATAAAGCTCAGAAAATAAACTATTTATGAATAAACAAACGTGAGAGGGTGCAAGGAACCGTTTGGTAAAATCGCTAAGCGAAACAAATGATTATCATTAGTGTTACATTGTTACATATGAAATGTCGTTTTTGAATAGTAATAAGAAGGAGGATAAAAACAACAAAAACGGTAAATATCTAATCAGAATATAACACATATGAGGCGATCTTCTAATAATAATATGCCATCTCTATAAAGTTCTTTAGGTTTAATAGTCACGTTATAGAATACCTCGTTGTTTAAATGATGTAACGAAAATGCACTCTGGGTTCGTGTGTTAGCGCGTTCGGTGTACGTGACAAAAAGCCCATATATTATTACCGGTGTGTGTTAAACTGCGTACGTGACAAAATGGACATATCGTATTACCGGTGGCCGTTAAACGGGGCCCAGATTTGAAAATAAGGGGGAGTTGAGATCTGGAGCCGTTAGTGACAGGTCGCACAAAAGAGGCCTCATGCCCGTCAGGGGTGAGGGAG
>VCCN01003628.1:189422-200631 GCA_006491835.1 Architeuthis dux
TTGCGGATTCCACACAAGCACTTCTCTCTCTCTCTCTCTCTCATATATGTATATATATTATTTATAAATTATATGAATTATATGAAATTTAATGCTAAAAGTGAAAGATTTACAAATGCAAGCGCATTTTATTTTTGCAGATTCAATGTAAATAGTGACAATTCCTTAACAGAGATTCTTTAAATAGTTCTAATGTTAGAAGAAATTCTGTAAGTCTCCTGAGAGAATTTGACGTAGAGACAGTTTTATCAAGTATGGTTTTTATTTATAGTTAAAACTGTCTTTAAAAATGGCTAAAATCTGCTTGAGTAATACATTTCCAGCTAACCGTATAGTTAAAAATTTTATATATACTTATTTATAGCCCACTTATCAAATAAAATTCATATATATTAAAACTCCAGAACAAATTATTGATAAAAATTGTACATTTACTTTTGTTAAACTTATCAGATTTAATCATCTGAAGATTGGATATTATCTTCAAATGTCGGTGTAAAGAGACGGGTGTCATTTTTTATCAAATATGAAGCTCTTGTACCAATAGTTTGTAATGACTTTTTCTGCTATTTCATAGATACTACAACATTTATTTAACTGCCAATTGTGCTTTTAGCATTTTTACTTCCATTCTATTTCTCAATTTTGATTTAATTAGGTTCATCTTACAGAATATTCTTTCAACTTCAGCATTTCAGTGAGGCAATATCTAGCCATTTTTGTAGATTTTTATTCGCTAAACTGGCAAAAGATCTAGCCAAAAATGGCTAAATTGGCAACGCTAAATCACAAATATCCATAGAATAAAAACTTGGTTAATTTTATAAATATGACTTTGTGGTTATTTTTTGAAATTTTTAGATGAACCAATTTCACTATTATTATTTTACTAACAGTACTAACATCGTAGATTTTTATTGGCTAAATTGGAATAAAATTCAGCCAGATCTAGCCAATAAAAATGGCTAGATTTAGCAACCCTGGATAAGGACACTTGAATGAACAGGAAAGAAGTAATATTATACCTCAGGTAACTTAGTAGATAAACTCACCTGATCGTGTGGACTAATTGCTAGTTTCTGAAATAGTTTTATTTCTAGTTATGCTGCGTCATTATGGTTGCGTTAGTTTTTTTAACACATTCACTGCAACCTTGGATAACGCAACTTAGATCGAAAATAAATAAGCACATCCTCTGCTCAGTGCAGGCAGTAACTGGGCCTAGGACAGTGCTGTGAATAAAACTGTGGAATAGACATACATACAGTATCGCCCATAAATGAGTAGACCCCTACCACTTTTTTTTATAGAAAGTTCATTTTCTTCTAAACCCTACATAGCAGCATTTTATTATTTCTAGTGGAACATTACACAATCAAAATGGATATTATCAGGTATTATTTATGACCAAACTGTAGAGTTTGGTCATAAATAATACCTGATAATATCCATTGAAACTGTTGCAAAAACCTTTTTCTAGACATACTAAGGAGTAAATATTGAAATTTTCAGCACTCTAGCTCCATTGGTGAGGCCTGTACACGTAATAGATACAGTATCGCTCATAAATAAGTACTTTTTAATAGAAAGTTGTCTTCTAAACCAAATATAGCAGGATTTTATTATTTCTAGTGAAACATTACACAATAACAACAAATATTATCAGGTATTATTTATGACCAAACTCTCCAGCATTGAAACTCTGTTGCCAAAAATATTTTTTTGTAGTGTTGTACTCATCTTTGGACGGCAACATATTCATATTTTTGCCAACAGAGTTTCAATGCTGTAGAGTTTGGTCATAAATAATACCTGATAATATCCGATTTGATTGTGTAATATTCCACTAGAAATAATAAAATCATGCTATGTATGGTTTAAAAGACAATAAACTTTCTATAACATACTTATTTATGGCGACATTGCATGGATCAGAGGCATGCAATATGTGTTGTGTGATAATAAACATGTTAATATTTCATCATCCCTTGTAATATGCTGGCATTATGTGAGTGCTATGAGCTCCTGCTGATAAAACATTAATTCCAGTTGTGTAGCTAGAGATTTGGGGGCCATGGGGGGGGGGGGCTTGGCTCCTTGAGGGGCCCCCTACAACATTTAGTGAGATTTGATGAAAAGGGGGAAAATTTGCAATAAATAGACATGTACTATGACTTAATTGGTGAAAAACAACCCCAAAAGCTGAATTATTATTTATGCAATTCATCTATGTACAAATATATCCTTGTTATTGTATAATGTCAGGAGAAATGCAATAGTATACAACTAGTATTTATTTAGCTTTTGCCCCCGCATCCATTGGGGGGCTCAGGGGGAGAGTTTTCAAATAGCCCCTTCAGTTACGCCTCTGGGTATTACACCAATTAATTAATATTAGTGACTGGTGTAGCTAGACATTTGCAGGGATTTGGGGACCCGAGAGCTTGAGCCTTGAGGGGCTCCCTCCAACATTTAGTGAGATTTATCAATAGAAATGCTTTTGGTGAATTAATATTTATAAAGCTTTGAGTTTATTGAGAATTGATGAAAAATGAAAATTGGCAATAAATAGACATGCACTATCATTTAATTGGTGAAAAACAACCCCAAAGACTGAATTATCGTTTATGCAATTCATCTATGCACAAATATATCTTTGCTATTGTATAATGTCAGTAGAAATGCTGTGGGTGATTTATAGGGCCTTTGGGGGGGCCCTCTCAGCCACGCCTCTGTATATGTATTCAATCATCTTAGTCTGGTTGTCTGTCTGTTCATGTATTACTGTGTACTAGTATGTACAAATATATCCTTGTTATTGTATAATGTCAGGAGAAATGCAGAGGGTGAACTATAATTTATAAAGTTTTTTTGGGGGGGAGGGTGAATTCCTCATTAGGGCCTGGGGGGCGTTTTCAAATATTCTCCGCCTCCTCAGCTATGCCTCTGCCAAGTCACTATTGTGATAGTTTTTCAACACATTCACTGCTACCTTGGATAGCGCAACTCACATCGAAACAAAACAAGTGCGTCCTCTGCTCATGTCATGCCGCAAGGCAGAAAGCGAGCCTAACACGTTGCCGTAGGTACTTATATGGCCTTAAATGAAACCATGGAAACGGATGCACATGCATATCAGAGGCAGTGTGCAACATGACAAAAGATGACTGGAAGCGTTCATTTTCACCTGTACAATTCTATCGCTGGATTTGGATTAGAAACCATTAACCACAACTGTCACCAAAACATGGAATAATCTTTAGATAAGAGTATATTATGTAGTTTCATACGACAGATGAAAAAATATTTTATATGACTTAAGGCAGACTGCTCCACACACCATAAAGTCCGGCCCCGTCCAAACATACACCTTTTGAACGGGCATGCCTTAGTTCAATGAAAACAAAAAGTTGATATTTGCAGATATGTTGGTCATTTCAGCAGTTCTCGATATGGGGGCGGGGTGCTCAAAATCCATCCTGAAATGAACACATATTTTGTGCCCATTAGTAAGTGACATGTTTATGATGCGACCTGTGCCGCAGATTATTCGAAAATGTTAATTATTTCAGGTAATCGGAATCTTATTATAATTTGAGAAATCTGTGTGTGTATATATACTGAGATAACTCGACAACTGACCATTGTATGAAGTTGATATTTGCTCAGCACACCGGTCATTTCAGCGGTTCACTATATGAAGGGGATGCTCAATTTACATTAAAAATCCATCTTGAATTGAACACATATTTCGTGTCCATTAGTAAGTGACATGTTTATGATGTGATCTGCATCTCTAATCATTTTGATGTGGTTTCAGAATAGAATTGAGAAGAGAGAGAAAAAGGATGTTTATTTTTTCATTAATATTAATAACGATATTTCTGTTTTGATTGTTGCTATTAACAGCAACATAAACAAGCCAAATTTTTGTATAGAACAAGATTAAATTAAATTATAGTCAGATGATGTAACAACATTTTAAAGAATTTCTGTTTTGATTAACGACAATATTTCTGTTTTGATTGTTGTTATTAACCACATCATAAATAAAGAACAGCGTCTCATTATTTCAAGTTTAAACCTCCTGAAGATTTTCATGAAATCAGTCGAGGAATAAATATTGTGGCTATTCCTTTTGTTTTTCTTATTTTATAAGCGGGTACAAACCAGTGATCAATTTAGCATAAACACGCATTGCATATCGAAACCCCTTCTAAAAATTTAGGGGGGTAATTTTCAACAAAAGAAACAAAAAAAAAAAACAACATTTTCCCTACTCATTGAGGGGAGTGTGTGTGCAAAATTTCAAGTTTCTACTATGAACGGTTAGGGCGGGCGAAGTCTGGATACATAGATAGATACATATAAATGTTAGAACATGAATAACTTAAATCCAGCTATAAACCAGGGTTGTGGGTAGTGGTGATTAACAAATTATACCTCTTTTACATTAGATTTTCAAAGAAATGTATTTATATTAGTAAATCTTTCACTTTTAGCAATATTCTCTATGATGTAAAAAAAAATGACATTTCATGTGTAAAAACCTAATATAGAGAGAGAGAGAGGTAGACAAGCAAACAAAAGAGTTTGGACAGAGATTCCCAGAGTGTGTGTCATGACTTCCCTGGCATTGCGGAATATTCGAAAATTTTAATTATTCTAGGCAATCGAAATCTTACTATAATTTGAGAAATCTGTGTGTGTGCACCGAGATAACTCGACAACTGGCCATTGTACAAAGTTGATATTCACCAGATATGTTGGTCAGCATACCGGTCATTTCAGCGGTTCATGATATGAAGGGGGTGCTCAATTTACATTAAAAATCCATCTTGAAATGAACACATATTTTGTGCCCATTAGTAAGTGACATGTTTATGATGCGATCTGCATCTCTAATCATGTTGATGTGGTTTCAGAATAGAATTGAGAAAAGAGATAGAGAAAAGATGTTTGTATTTTTACGATAGAGAGAAATAGAGAGAAAGGATGTTTATTTTTTCATTACTATTAACAACAATATTTCTGTTTTGATTGTTGCTATTAACAACATAAACAAGCCAAACTTTTGTATAGAACAAGATTAAATTAAATTATAGTCAGATGATGTAACATGATTTTAAAGAATTTTTGTTTTGATTAACAATGATATTTCTGTTTTGATTGTTGCTATTAACAACATCATAAACAAAGAACAGCATCTCATTATTTCAAGTTTAAACTTCCCGAAGGTTTTCATGAAATCGGTCGAGGAATAAAGGCCACAAATATTGTGGCTATTCCTTTTGTTTTTCTTATTTTATCAAACCCAATTTGAGGAATTATATTCTTCTATTTTCTACTTATTCAACTGATTTTTTTATCAGAAAAGAAGGTACGAGAAATAATTTTTTCATCAATGTGGAATAATCTTTAGATAAGAGTATATTTTCTCACTTTTATTTATAGATCTAAATTTATATATAAATTGACAACACTGAAGAGAAGTAACCAAAATACTTTGAAGCCGTAGTTTCGTACGATGGATGAAAAATTATTTTACATGACTATTAAGGCAGACTGCTCCACATACCATAAAGTCCAGCCCCTTCCAAACATGCACCTTTTGCCTTAGTTCCATGAAAACAAAATTTCCCAACGTGGAATTAACTGAGTTTTAGACATCAGGCTCACCGACCCCACTAGTAATTATGATTATTAAAAGAAGAAACAAATATATAATTGGAAACTGTCAACATAGGTTTCTTTAGGTTTTAAGTTGGTTTGTCTGGCTGGCTATCTATGTATCTCGCATACAGGCTGCACCAATGGAGCTAGAAGGCTGAAAATTTAAACATTTACTCCTTATTATGTCTAGAAAAAAAACTTTTCTTTTGTTTTTTGAAAATTCTCCCCCCAAATAGGTTTTTAGTGGTGGATTCAGTTTACAATGTAAGTTTATGTTAAATTAGTCCATTAGTTTGTGCCCGGCAGCATTCATGGTTGTTTTTTTTTTTAAATTCAGACTTTTTTTAGTGATCACCACCCAACAAAGTAATTTATTCATTGATCACACTTTTTCTAATTTTTTAATTGATCAACCCCAACACATCATGCTGCCAAAAGATGTTGATTAGGTTTCTATTCAGTGACTAATCAGACCGGTTTTTTTTATAAATCTAAATTACATTATTTTTTTACCTAACCCCAGGAACTTAAATACAATTGTTCAGTATTTTCTGACTTATCCACCCAGACTTTTGAATCAAATGTGATCCAAGTGTTTATGATTGGTGATGATTTTTCAAACGAGGTATGATTCAATAAATACATAGTTCAAATGCATGACCTCTTATCTCGGATAGGAACAAGCAGAATAATATTATAGATTCTATCTGGTCAAAAAATTAACCAACGTCTGTAAAATCTTTAAAAAGTTTATTATAGACTTTATTTCTTTATGGTAGAATGGAAAGCAATCAAAATTTGCACTTGAAAATTTCAGAGAAATACATTTTTATGTAACACTATAATTAATTAACTGTTTATTTAGTTCAAATACAGTAAAAAAATTCAAATATCAACAGTACTAACATTCCAAGGGAAATTATGAATCACTGCCACCAATATATGCTGTGTTGGGTGTGATCAATTAAAAAGTTGGAAAAAGGAGTGATTGATGAATAAGTTTCTCTCGCCTTTTGTTGGGTTGTGATCATTAAAAAAAAGGTCTGAATTTTTAAAAATCAATTTAGTATGAACTTACATTGCATATATTTTAAAGGGAGTGAATTTTCAGAAAACAAAAAAAACATTTTCCCTACTCATTGAGGGGAGCGCTGGGCTCCAGACTAATTTTATTCACTACTATCATGGAACCTTCCCGAAAAACAATCCTGACCAAATTACAAAAAAAAAAAATTAAAAAAATGTATCTTTTCCGCATGCCTCCAGGACAGAAGTAATTTTTTTTAAAAAATCATTTCCATCCTGGAGAAGATATTTGTTTGTCCAGAACACATTTTTACCATCACCGGGACAACGTTAATAATGAGCCCTGGAGTGTGTGTACAAAATTTCAAGTTTATACTATGAATAGTTAGGGCAGGGCAAAGTCCATATACATAGATACATATAAATGTCAGAATAACCTAAACCCACCAATAAACCAATGTTGTGGGTAGCGATGATTAATAAACAAACACTACTTAACTCTTTCTTCCCTGATAACGCCTCTAGGCGTGATAATAAATCTCACTCATGCCCTGATCACGTGTAGAAGTGTGATCTCGTATTTGTATTATTTCCCGGGCAACAAAAAAAAAATTACTAAAAAAACATGTTTAAATTTAAATCCTACACAGATTTAAATCATAACTGCCACTCAATCAATAATAATATCCTTTTCAATTAACTTTTTCATGGTTTTATTTCACTGGACTTGAAAGTGATACATTGGGAATAATCACTGATAATTTGGCTGTCAGGGAGGAAAGAGTTAAATGAAATGAAAGTCCATGATTGGTGATGATTTTTCAAATGAGGTATGATTCAATAAATACATAGTTCAAATCCATGATCTCTTATCTCGGGTAGGAACAAGCAGAATAATATTATCTGTTCAAAGATGTAGTCCTTCCACAGGAACTATCTGAAAAACCTGGCCTATGGGCAGGTTTTCAGCTAGTTAACTGTTTCTGGGGCAAGTGACTATATCTGAGGACCCGTCAGTCACATGCAAATATTGTAGCCACAAAGACAACATAATCCGCTCCAATGTGGTCTGCAAGCTTTGCAAAGTACACTTGTGCTTGAACAAAGACAGAAACTGTTTTGATGCAAACCACACCCCATTAAATTAGCCTGTTTTTGGCCTGCACAATAACATTTTAAAATCAACCCGGAGGTGTTATTCTTTTTGTCAATATCAATTTTTTAGTATCTATTTATTTTATTGAATGTTATTCTTTAATTCTATGTTTTATTTAACTTTCTACTTTTTTATATTTTCCATTTTTGGTTACTTTTTGGGCGAGGCACAATATATGATCACTTTATCAGATGGGGTTTTTCCCCCATAAACAAAAAAACTTCAGAAAACTTGCAACTGAAAATATCTTGTAATTAGGTCTAGTTTAACATACAAAATGGTTGTTTGGATATCTAAAATAGTTTTAGGGGTGCCCTATAAAGGGTTAACAATATGAGAAATAAATGACAGAATCGTCAGGGATACATAGCAACCTGGATATTGTTTTTTTTTTAAATTCTCGCGACATATTCATATATTTATCTAAGCATATAAAATTATACACAGGGGAGAATAAGATAAAAAATAATCAAAAACTGAAAGAAATTTAGTTGTTGGTTATAAAGACTGTAAAGGGTGTATGACACTGAAATAGTTTAAGAAACACTGCTTTTGAGGAATCCATTACTATCAACCAATCTTGAGTGGCTGAAAAAGAAAAAAAGCTTTCTTGGGGCTACTGAAAGCTGTTGACAGCATTACTGTAGAGGGCCCGCAAGTGCCTTCCATCAAGCAAGAGTCAAATTGTTTCTGATCTATGTTCTGATATGTCACTTGTAATGATCATCAGAGACACATCATCCAAGTTAACTAAGAAAAAAAAGTTACTTTAAAAAAAATTTTTAAGTTAGGTAAGTTTAAATCCAATTGCCGGCATAAGAAATACTGGTCTGAAGTTCCACCTCTTGATGACATTCGTAATGCTCATCACAGACAGAATCCAAGTTACCTAAGAAAAAAAATATTTTTAAAAAGTTACCTAAGTTTAAAGTTAGGTAAGTTTAAAGTTAGGTAAGTTTAAATCCAATTATCGGCATAAGAAATACTGGTCTGAATTTCCACCTCTTGATGACACTCGTCACATTGGCTAATCTCGTTTCTGAGTATTTTACTTCTGGGCCTGGCGGATCTTTAGAAAGTTCAACAAGAAGAAGTGCCAATGGTGTAGATTTATTTAACTCTTAAATTCATATTTAAAAAATTAACTCAAGGGGAATAACTTCTGATAAAAGTTACTTCCTTGCACTTTTAGGTAAAAAATTTTTTTTATTCAATTCACAAAAGAGTTCTATTTTTTAAAATTCTATTCATTGAAGAGTTCCACTATGTTTAGGAGCGGTTTCAAGTGGTTCATGAATTTAAGAGCTAATTAGAGCGACCTTCAGGAAGTTCCGAACAGAACGCTCGATTCATTAGAGAACAGTTCTGAAATCAGCTCATCCTCACTATTTTTAATTTTCATCCCTACTATTTACCTTCATCTTAATTTTTTTCTTGCTTTTTATCGCAACCCAACCCAGGCTGCTAATCTGCGGCAGTGAACAAACAGCGTTGATCGGAAATAAAGAATAAAGCTTTCGGTGAGACTCAAACTCACATCCCTCACGGAAAGCCAGGTTTACGCCCAGCCGCTCTACCAACTGAGCTAAAGAAGCCAACTAACAAGCAGAAGTACAAAATAAACCTTCAACTCTTAAATTCTTATTAAAAAATTCAAATCTTAAATCAAGGGGAATAACTTCGGATCGGAGTTACTTCCCTTGCAATTTTACATAAATTTTAAAAAATTTTATTTTATTCAATTAAAAAAAGAGTTCCATTTTTAACAAATTCTATCCATTGAAGAGTTCCACATTGTTTAGGAGCGGTTTCAAGCGATCCGTGGATTTAAGAGTTAATTAGCCCTGTCACTCTCCGTATTTATTCTGTCTCCTCTTTGGGCTGGTCTTCCCAAATAAATAGCAAATCCCTTTTCTTTATATTGTTTCGAATTGTATTCTTTGAAGAGTTGCACTATGTTTAGGAGCAGTTTCAAGAGGTTCATGAATTTGAGAGTTAAGGTGATTCCCTACTTGCCTGGGAGTGATGACCCACACACTATGATCTCAGGACCACCCACTGTGGCACGTGTTATGAGACACGCAGGATCAGGTGATGAGACTGTAACGAACTGCCACTGACTCACATGTAGTCTTGAGTCACGCCCTTTTCTTTAGCCAGTTTGTCTGGCATTGTCCTGCTTCGCCTTTGGGCTTGTTGTAAGCACCTTAGGTGTCGGGGGAGGGGGGGCTAACAGGTGCTGCACCTTGCCCAAGGGTGATCTGTAACTGTGCAAGGCAGACATGTTCAACTATATGAGGTATGCCAACATGATTACACAATGGGCAATGCAAAAATGTCATATACTCTGGTTCAGTTGAAGAGGCAGACAAGTGCTGTCGCAAGGACAAATTAATTGATACAAGATATCCCTTAGGATGGACAGTGGAATGAGAACAATCCATTGTATTCAGTTATCTTCTAGGGAAAATAAGACACTTAAAGGAATCAGCACACATGCTATGCTCTAATAACCCTCTCAGCAGGCCTAGCTTAAAGATGAACACCATATGGAAGCCTTTGATTAGATTATCATATGGGACAGTGGCATAGTGGATAAATGCATTGTAAGTGCATCTGGTGGTTGTGAGTTCAATCCCTCGGTTAGCAGTGAAAGACATAATCTGATTCAAAGACAAATTAACTAGGAAGAATTAACTGATACAAGATATCACTTAGCATGGACAGTGGAATGAAAACATTAAAATTTACTTGATGTGACTGGCCCTTGTCAAGGTTGACCAGGGTTATAACAGCTCGGTGTCTGTTTTAAAGCAAACCCTTAGACACATAGACTGAACATATATTGGATTATTACAAGAAAATTGAAGTTTTTTTTGTTTATTTAAATAGTTACAATGTTTTGGCTAATGTACACATCACCCTTCTTCGGGCATCTGTTGTATTCAGTAACTAGGAAGAATTAATTGATACAAGATATCGCTTAGCATGGACTGTGGAATGAGAACATTCTACTCTTGTGGATTGAATAAAGAGTTTGGTTTGAAATTTTCAGGTTACCAAATATGACAGACACCTGAGGAAGGTCAAAGGATAAAACAGCTGAGACATTGTGACACTAGTCCAAATAGATCAATGTATGATAATCACCTCTTTTTGTTATATATAATATATATATATATATATATCAGATCAGATAACGATAGAAATAGGAATTCAAAATAATCAAAAAAAAGAAAGAATAGCATAAAACACAGCAGGAGGATATACATTAACACCTACTAAGACAGAGTAAAGTGACCACTAGATAAGGAGGCAGCAAGTATCTTACACAAAAAAGGAAAGAGACAGACA
>VCCN01003628.1:301485-312371 GCA_006491835.1 Architeuthis dux
ATATAATAGCCCTATTCTGTCAGTAACACTTGCATTAATTCTGGATCCTTGGCTACTCGTTTCTTCCTGGTTTTCAATACATTTCTGAAGTAAAATTATTTGAAATACATTCAGCCCTATTCTCTCAGTAACACTGACATGAATACCTGACCGTTTTATTCCAGATTTTGCCATGTTTTTCTATTGTAAATACTTTTATTTATTACATATAATAGCCCTATTCTGTCAGTAACACTTGTATTCATTCCTGACCACAGACAATCCCTTTATTTCAGAATTTTTACAGTTCTATAGTAAAAAGTTTTGCGAGGCTTTTCAACATATAATTAGTAGTAATGTTTTGATATCATACTTTATAGTAGTTAATTCTGTTAGTAGAACAAGCCTTAATTAATGATCACTGATAACCTTTATCTTTCAAATAGTTCTTCGGACGATTGAACTCTTTCTTGTTGTCTGTGTTGTTAACACGACGTTTCGGCCGATCCATTCTTTGGCATTCCTCAGGTGTAATATCCGATTGTGATGGGGTAAACAGAGGTTTTTACTCCAGTGGAGGCAACGCTTATAACGTAGGATTCGGGTGTTTCTTTTATCCTTGCCTTGTCAGGTTAGGACTTCCATACCATGTCCCTGTTGAGTAGTGTAAGCCACATCGGGTTGAACTCCGCACTTGTCTGACTAATGCATTCGGTCGACATGTAGATATGTGCTGCCTCTTTGATGTTTCTCTGTTTCCAACAGCGTTCTCTGTCAATAATCTGGCCATCCTCCCACAGAGGAAAGTGGTCGCCTTTCTCTCTCCAGAAATGGTCACCATTCCAGATGTTTCTATCTTGCCCTTGCTTATGGCCTTTCTGTGCTCCTCAAGCCTGACTTTGAGGGGACTGCCTGTCTCCCCAGTGTATATCTTTCCACATTTACAGGGGATAACGTAAATATAATTATTTGTAAGCTTCGCGTCATGAAGCCGGCTCACTCACCTTTATATTTATTTTCACTGCATAACACGCACATTGCGCGCTTTTTTAAGAGACAACACCCATTGGAGTATGAACAGTCGGTTTCCTTTGCATACGTCAGCTTAGTGATCCTTGCAAGTTTCAAGTCTGGTCGAGACTGGGACTTTATTCTTACAAGTTGTTATGACTTAGCAGGATGCAAGTCCAACGAAGGGATACTTCCACCATAATCACACAGCGGAAAATCTGTCCAAATGAATGTTGCATACTCGTTGAATGTTCTGGGCTTGGATAGAAAGGAAACTCGAAGACTTTCTTGTAAAAACATCTGGACATATTTTTATTATACACATGCATCTTTGTCGGTCGGAGAGTGAAGAGTTGGAGAGAGATATAAGGAGAACCGCCAGTCTGTCCCCAACAGGGACAGCGGTGTCGTGCCTTTAGGCTCCGCTGATGTCTGTCTGTCTTCTTTGAGTGTCGAGATTTCTGTCCGCTTCAGGGATCGCTTCTTTGGGTCTGCTTTTTATAGTTTCTCTAAGGCCTACGTGGTGTCACACGGTGTCAATCACCGGTTCCCATTTCCTGTTTTGAACAATATTTAGACAATATACCTATTTCCTGAGGTGACTGGGTTCACCTACATTTCCAGGTGTCCGGAAACACAAATCATAACATGAAGTGTTTTCCACACTCTCGCTCATACCGGGAATCAAACACGAGACCTTCTGCGTGCGTGGCATTATATTGGTCTATATTGAGTGCTGGCTGGCTCAAACAAATTTTAGATACACATTGAAAATTTCGAAATTTAATCATTAAATATTTCCATACCGTCATAAATATTTAGTTTGTTTAGCGCATATAACTGTCAGCTCTAGTTTTCTTTATATATTTTTAGGATGTTCAGAAAACTTGTATAAAATAGACACTTAAGAAATGAGTTAATTTATGTTTTTTTCTCATGGTACAAATGAATTATTCAAATGGTCCTTCTTGTTGTTTGTGTTGTAAACACGATGTTTCGGCCTTCTTTAGATGTATAATCCGAGTGTGATGGGGTAAACAGAAGTTATGTTTTTAAAGAGTGTAAACCTTATAACGCAGGGCCCCGGTGTTTCTGTGTCTTGTCGGGTTTAGGTCTGTTGAGAAGCGGAAGCCACATCGGGTTGAACTCCGCACTTGTCTGACTAATACTTGATGAACACAAAAAAGCCATAAATCAAGGGCGAGATAGAAAAATCGGCTATGGCCGACCACATCTGGAGAGAGAACGGCGACCGTCTTCCTCTCTGGGAGGAAGTCCAGATTATTGACACAGAACGATGTTGGAAGCAGAGGAAATTCAAAGAAGCAGCTCACATCAAAATGTCGACTAATGTACAAAATTATACACAAGGGTAAATAAAATGAAAATGGTAATAATGTGTGTTATGTTAATCTTTTCATCACTCCTAGTTTTCTATACATATTTGGGATGTTCAAAAAAGGGGATTAAGATGAAAATAATCAAAAACTAGTATTCCAAGGGAAATTAATAATCACCGCCACCTATCTTTGCTTCTAAATTAAACAGCAATAATCATTAATAGTCCAAATTTTCAAAATCCAAGTGAGAATTCTGCCGGACACAAATTAAGGGATCAATTTTGCATAAACTTACATTGCATATTGAAACCCCCACTAAAAACCTATTTTGGATGAGAATTTTCAAAAAAAAACAAAATAAACATTTTCCCTACTCATCGAGGGGAGTGTGTATGCAAAATTTTAAGTTTCTGCTATGAACGCTAACCGTGGGCGAAGTCCGGATACATAGATAGATACATAGATAGATATCACATGAATAACCTAAACCCAGCAATAAACCAGTGTTGTGGGTAGCAGTGATTACCAATTTAGTCGTGGGTGAATGAGATTTTGTAATAAAGACTTGAGGATGAATGACACTGATATATATTTTCTATAGTTTTGAGAAGGATCATTTCAACCCGATGTGGCTTCCACTTCTCAACAAATCTAAATCCGACAAGACAAAGACACAGAAACACCCGGGCCATGCGCTATAAGGGTTACCCCCTTTAAACATAACTTCTGCTTAACCTATCACACTCGGATTTTACACCTGAAGAATGCCGAAGAATGGATCGGCCGAAAGGTCGTGTTTACAACACAAATAACAAGAAGGAGTTCAATCGATCGAAGGACAATGAAATAGTTTAAGAAACACTGTTTTAGTGCACACGACTGTAGTAAGTCATTTATAAACTTTAGAAATAATTCAAACGCTGGGTAAATGTGTTCGACGTGATTTTATGGAAAGGAACATTGCTAGACACAGGGAAAGTGATTGAAAAACGGATTTGTTACAAGAATCTAAAACGAAGGCAATCCTGTCTACATCCAAGGACCACATTCGAAATCTCAAACTAAACGTTATCTACAGGAGGAAAAAAGTTCTTCTCTGTATTTTTAGGGATTCAAGGGGAATTTGGATGGTACTTTTTATTTCTGCCACTCTCTGCCACACGTTAATGAGATATTTCGATGCAAAAACTATTACTGCCATACGTTACTGAGATATTTCGGTGCAAAGACTATTACTGCCAAACATTAATGAGATATGTCGATGCAAAATATATCTCTGCCACACGTTAATGAGATATTTCCCTGTTGTAATAAGAATAAGAAAATTCAAACTACACAATTATGTAACATCGAAATATTTCATTAACGTGGCAGGGAATGGCATAGATTTTGTTTATGTTTGAGAACTAGTAGTATTAAGAAGTGGCAGGGAATGGCAGGGAGTTTGTTTATGTTTGAGAACTAGTAGTATTAAGAAGTGGCAGGGAATGGTGTGGAGTTTGTTTATGTTTGAGAACTAGTAGTATTAAGAAGTGGCAGGGGTAGTTTTTGCAACAAAATATTTCATTAACGTGTGACAGGGAATGACAGGGTGTGGCAGAGATAAAAAAAGTACTGCCGATGGAATTCTTCCTTAGGAATTGCTGGAACCTGAACAAAGCTTGTTTGAATGACGCATTAGAAATGAAAATACATTTTTTCTGGGCAAGGGTATCATCCGGTGATGTTCCTGCACGCAGGGCCGGGCCAAGGTACCGGCAATGCCGGCAGTCGCTTAGGGCGCCATGTGCTAGAGGACGCCTGTCATGGGTTTTCAGATAGTAAGACTTTTCAAATACAAATGGAAAATGGGAAAATGAATAAATTACAAAGAATAAAAACAGTGAAACTAAGAACATTCCCTGATGACCCCCAGAGGCGTAGCTGAGGAGGAAAGAAGAGGGGTGCCTATTTGAAAACGTCCCCGGGAACCCAACGGTGGGGCCCCCAAAACTTTATAAATAGTACTTAACTACATTTCTACTGACAAATCTTACTAAATATTGGCCAAACAATGAGCCAAACCCACCCCTGGCCCCCAAATCGCTAGCTACGCCTCTGCCCCAACCCCATTCTCATCAAAGGGTTATTGATTCCAACTGGTTGGAAAACCAATGTGATTGATTGTGTGATTTTCATGGCCCTTTGAAAGTGCATTAAACCCCAAAAATGACCCCTGGAGTTGAAAGGTCATGCACTCAGTGAAATTTCCAAGCGGAAGGCATAGGCAAATTCATATATCCACGTGTGCACCTGTTAGTGCGAGAGAGAGGCTTTTAGTCCGCCCTCCATTTGGGGCCCGTGGTGGGGGCCTTTTTTAAATACCCCTCACCACTCAGCTTCTCCTCAAGGGTTGGTGGGGGGAAACAAACCGGTGCAGCGTCTCCAAACGTCTTGTCTTCTAAAATTGTCTCTAATTCCCATACAGAAGCCAAATTAAACAGCTTTCCAGACCAGATATCAAAAGGTCCGTCGGCCGCAGACGTCCAAATTTCAACTGAAACCGGCCCTTTGAAATTTATTAGTAGCCCCAAGTGCTGTTAATGAGTACAGCAAGGCGGTGAGACCAACCATGAAGTAAACGAACCGTTTTCCTTTTGATCTGTACGGGAATTGCCTACATGTCCATTACTTCAAAGGATTTGCCGAACAAACACCGCCGCTTTTGAATGACCAAAGGACGCATGCACAGGGTTGCCATTTTGGCCATAAAATGGCCATATTTGACCATTTTATGGCCACATTTGACAAATCAGCCTTTTTGAATAGCATTTGGCCATTAACGTTTTGGTTTGCTCGGATTTAAATTTGTGGCTATTTTGACTTTATTGCAGTAGTATTTTTAATTAATTCTTATTTTTGGTGTATTTTTCAGTATTGCAATGTTTTATAAACAAATTTTGGCCATTTTTGTCTATTCTGACTTTGTTGCAGTAGTATTTTTAATGAATTCTTAGTTTTGGTGAGTACTTCAGTATTGCAATGTTTTATAAACAATTTTGGCATTTGGCCGTTTTTGGCCATTTTCTGGCCATTTTGATTTTATTGCAGTAGTATTTTTAATAAATTCTTAGTTTTGGTGTGTACTTCAGTGTTGCAAGGTTTTATAAACAATCCTGGCATTTGGCCATTTTGGGCCATTTTGGGCCATTTTGGGCCATTTTGACTTTATTGCAGTAGTATTTTTAATAAATCCTTAGTTTTGGTGTCTACTTCAGTATTGCAATGTTTTATAAACAATCATTATTATTAATGTTTTTCATTCCTTCATCTTTCAGTTGCTTTTTATTCTTCAATTCTCAGGCTGGCACCGTAAAGTTGTAATAAAAAAGCAACTGAAAAATTAAGATGAAGGAAAATGGTAGTATTAATTTTAAAATAACACGAATTATTTACAATAGTTCATCTAAAAAATATAAAATAATTGCTTTTATAAACATTTTTGGCATTTGGCCATTTCTGGCCATCTTGACGCGTATCTGGCAACTATCTGGCAACTCTGCGCACGCGGCATCAATGCTCGCTGCCAGACATTCATTTAGATCAATGGTTCTCAAACTTTATTGTATGACGGCACACTAAAATATATATATTTGACTTTACGCGGTACATCAACTGTAAAAATGAAAGGAATTAGACAAAAACATTTCAGTAGTCAATAAATGAAACTTTTATATCAGCATTCTGATATACTTACTTATCACCCCTTTTTTCCTTTCATCTATCGCTAAAAAGATTCACATCTCACAAAATCTAGTGATAAAACCACTACATTGGCGACTCTGTGGCGGAAGCGAGACAGCCATAACACCCGTACTGGATACACCCAAAGCTTGAAATACATATTTGTGTATTTGGACAAATTTACGCCGCACCCTTGGGAAATGGTTGCGGCATACTATTGGACCGCGGCACACAGTTTGAGAACCATTGATTTAGGTAGATAGATAGATAGATAGATAGATAGATAGATAGATAGATAGAAACAGGCTGGGATAGATTAGTATATAGACAGGTCTGGTTAATCACTCAATAGAAACCGTCACGTGACCAATGTCTTTTGGCAGCATGCCGTGTTGGGGGAGATCAATTAAAACATTGGGAAAAGGGGTGATCAATGAATTTCTCAACAAACCTAAACCCGACAAGACAAAGACACAGTGACGCCCGGGCCATGTGCTATAAGGGTTATTCCCTTTAAACATAACTTCTGTTTAACCCATCACACTCGGATTTTACACCTGAAGAAGGCCGAAGAATGAATCGGTCGAAATGTCGTGTTTACAACACGTGGTGTGTGGTTTATGGTGTTATTTACAAGAAGGAGTACAATCGTCCGAAGTTCTCACTAAAAAACGTCCGAATTAAAAAAACAAAAAAACAAGCGTGTATGCTCCCGAACACGAACTAAGGCACCAATTTAGCATAAACTCACATTGCAAATTGCACCCGCACTAAAAACCTATTTAGAGGGAATTTTAAAAAATACGTTTTTCTAGACATAATAAGGTGCGGCCTGTACGCGTGATACATACATAGCCAGACAGACAGACAAACCAGTTTAAAACTGAAGAAACCTATGTTGACAGTTTTGGTGACAGTTTTAGTTGACGGTTTCTAAAAGACATGATTAGACTGAGATAGATAGATAGATAGATAGATAGATAGAACAGACTGGGATAGCTAGATAGAGAGAGGGGTGCGGAGAGAATGGTGCATAGAAACACGCTGCTATACCGACCAACGATCCATGCTGACTAAACTCCAAGCAGCGTACAGTTAAATCATCAAGTAGCCACAAGTGAACTCAACCTGTAACGAGAGAAACAACATTTTAAAATGTGTCAGGTGTTTCTGCTGCACCCTATGAACAGAAATATATTCTATAATGTTGATCATATCGTCTAATATGACTCAGCATGTTATGCTGTACAATGAAAGCTACCTGGTTAGGTGTGTAGAATATTGAACTCAAAGTAACTATCTAAAATAACAACTTGAAAATAAGCAGATATAGCATTTGCAATTCTAGGTCAGTGCCCGTTCCAAAGGTGCATGTTTGGAAGGGGCCTGACTTTATGGTGTGTGGTGCAGCCTGCCATAATTTTCCGTTCGCCCTACAAAACTATGGCTTCAAAGTATTTCGATTACATCTCTTCAGTGTTGCCAATTTATATCTAAATTTAGATAATTCTAAAGAGCAGAATTCAAGGGAGTTACTTTATAGAATACGAAGAAAGGTCTTAATTTTTTTAATTAGATTTCTTGAGAACCGCTGATCCAATAAACTTCAAATTCGACACTGCACTGCCTTGTGTGCTGACTAATATATCTGGCGAATGTCAACGTACAATGGCAGCTGTTGAGTAATCGCGGTGAACACAGACACAAAGACACAGAGAGATCTAATTGTAATTAGATTGCGCATTTACCGTAAGTATCACTGGACAAAAGCGTTTTAATCCTGATTCTGATGAACGTGTGGCTAGTGTGCTAGGCTCTGTGTATCAATGGGACAAACCAGTCTATTTTATTATTCACTAAGTGCCCCAATTCAGTGCACACAAGTCACTGAATCGAACTTCGAATTTTGGTCAAAAGACCGGGACGAAATTTCACCTGCAAAATGGTCGGACACTCTGAATTTACTAGTTTTGTTGGTCCCCAAAAAGCTTTAGGGCCTGATGCCAAGCCTGGTGAGTATTCTTTTTAACTTTTCCGTTAACCTGGGTCGAGAATATCGCTGTTCAAACGAGCTTGTATGTAGAACAGACAGAGGGTGTCAGCTTTATGCACATGTGTGTTGATGAAATTCCTGCATAGCTGTGTGAATTACTTCATAAATATAAGCTTCAAAAAGGTCATTTAAAAACACGTTTTGTGTTTCTGATGTTTTTATAACCATGTCCGTAACTAATTGCATTTCACTAACAAACACACCACACATGTTTTTTCGTCTTTATTGAGCACACCTTTTTTTTCTTTTATTATTGCTATATAATTAATCAACAACCACGCGTGCGCAACATTATTTTTAGCACGAATGATTACATCACATTAAAAAAACGAAGTCTTTCCTGCAATACTGCCAATTTTCACAACAATCTGTCAACGAGTAAAGACGCTATAAACATTTGAATAAACAAACCCATTTTAGACATTTTCTGTTCAATCATTATAACAACTATTTACAGGATTGGACTTTGGATTTTCAACAGGATGTTAAGAGTTAATGACCTTGAATGAGATTTATGGTAAAGACGTGTAACAGAATAGACTGAATTAGTCTTCTTAGTATCAGATGTCACTTACGGCCAAATCGTGTTGGATACACCGGTTTTCGCACGATTACCGAAGTTAAGCAACGTTGAGCCTGATCATTACCTACGTGATACTATCAAAAGGAAGATTTTACAAGTAGGTAAGATACACCCCGGATTTTACAAATACGTGGAGTCTACCTAAGATTTAACAAGTAGATCAAATATACAGTGGATTTTACAAGCCAGCGAAATTCGCGGCCAAGTGGAATCTGTTTTGATTCAGACAAGATAATTTGCTAGCCAGAAAAACAGTAAAGCCAAGTAGAGATGGCTGTTTACTTAAGAAAAGTATGGCCATCAGTTCCCGACGTTGATTGATTTCGTGGGTCTTATCAATGGAGCCTACCAAAACATTTCTTTTCCGACAGGATTTTGGCAGTGTGAAAAAGGGTCCCAGACCAGACATATGTTTGGATAGGTGTGTGGAGGGGGTCATAATTGATTACTGTTATGATCCCTATTAATAAACTCACTGAGGACCCGCCCTTTTCCACCTACGCAAAAAGGGTTTGTAGCCGATTAGCGCCAAACGATTGGTCACTAGAAATGACGTAAAGATATGCGGTCCTGACTTAGTGGGGAAAGGGTGAGGAATTAGACCAATGGAATTGTAGGTTAGTAGTACCCAGGTAATGAGAACGGGTGCGAGAAGGTAGATGCTGAACTAAATTCCAAATTAGGAAACCCTTCGCGTTGGGAAGGGTGATTGGTCGATTGATTGGTTGGAACCAATGGGTAATTGATCGTGCCCCACACTACACCAAACCCCACTCCGAAAAATGACTGATTCTCATAAAAAGGGTTGCTTTCTGGCTCTCGGGAGCAGATGAAAACAGTCGCCTGACTCCCGATAGACAATAGCTGTGACGAGTTGACTCGATCAGACGAAGAATTGGCATTGGGACCTAAGAGTGAAAGTTGAGACTACAACTTAAGAAAATTCAACAAACTACCCCGGAGAGAAACCGCAGTTAGAATCCAAACTTTAGGAACAAACGGGTTTGAAAAATCGTATTAAACGTGAAACAGCTTGTCACTGGTCGCGTCTCGTCCCGTGTTCGTTCTTTCATAAGATATATATCGCTCTGCCCAAATTAGGGATTATCTCTTCTTTAGACAGGCATTGAGCACTCTTTACCGTCGCCGCATACACCCGTTCTACGGATTTATATTCTGAAATATTTTACCTTAAAATATTTCCCTGACTATCATAAGTGCCCAAGAGAAGCAGACCATGCTGTCCAATAAGTGAGATTTCAAAAATGTTTTCTTGTTGTTAGGTTTTGAGAAGCTTTTCAGACTATATATTGGGTATTTTAGATATTGTACGGTTGAGGTTCCCTCCCTCATATCAGAATGCCTTCCTAAAGCTATTGAGTCTTTTCAATTTGACCGAGGTTAATAGTCTATTTATTAAAACTTCATAATACGTAGGTGGTGATCCATGATCTGGGTTGCTGGAGAGCAATTGGATTAAAAGCAGTATTGTTTTGAAATTCTCTGAAACTGCGTATTGCCATGGTAAACAACCGACGAACCTTTGAATTTAAATATACTTGAAGTTTTAATTAATATATGATATATATTAATCTTCTTGTAAAAATATTTCTTTTGATAAAAATGTTAGAATTTGTGGACGACCCTACTAATGTGGTCAGGAGACAAAGAAATTTCGGCGGGACAGTTCACTCCCATTGAAGGGCCCGAGAGAAGCAGACCATGCTGTTCAGTAAGTGAGATTTAAAATTTATTTTTGATTTGTTTATTTTTTCTCGTTGTTAGGTTTTGAGAAGTTTTTCAGACTATATATATGTGTGTGTGTGTGCGCGCGCGTGCGCGTGTATTTTGTGTTTTTAAAGAAACACAATATGTTGAATGTACATAGTGCTCAATATTTTAGTGAATAAACTGTCAATCTGTAGCGAATCCCATAACATCAGATCAGGGGCACATCAGAAAAAGCACTTGAAATGAATCCCGCCCACAACAAGAACTTTCACCTGACTGGTCAACACGGAACAGCCAGTTATGGACTCAAAAAAATCTCACCGTTAATAATCGTAGCTATATAAGAAATTAACTAAACAAGAGTAACTGTTCATCTGAAGATCGAAGTCTCGTGAAACCAACTGTACTGTACATAAATATTTTTCTACTATATATATAGGGATGAACATGTGAAAGACGCACAGAC